>OZ035960.1:45273501-45296001 GCA_964034945.1 Chrysopilus asiliformis
TTTTGAAAAGTAATAAATTGCCTGTCTAAAATGTACTAAATGTAATAGATTGTTAATCCGCCAGTAATAATTGTTGAGCACACTTTGCAATAGGCTGATTCAGCCCTATCCTTTACCCAAGAAAACTGTTGCAACCATTCTTTGCGGAATTTTTGGACGTAACACTTTTTGTTTTCTTTCGTCAGACTGAAGAAAGAAAGAAAAAGCGGCATAACTTGCAAACTTTTAAGAATAATTTTGGGTTTGACTTACCACGGGATCTCGTTTTCTTGATCCGTGGGGGACTTTGGGGGCAGTGGCTCTAGTGGCAGCTCATCGCTTCCCTTAGGCTTGACCCTTTTAAAATGCCTTAAGAGATGTCTTTTAGGTTTTTTGAACTTACATCATAACCAAACAAAATTTACCTGTACAATGCCATTCTGAAAAGCAATTTTAGCGCAAACGAACAACGAACAACTGGTAAAAGATGTCAACAGGGATGGGACAAGCAAATAGGCTATATACGTATGGCATTTTATGATGAGTACAATAAACTAGATTCACGAAAAAGGATACTAGATTCCAAAAGAGGGAGGTAGATTCTTTTTTTAAATCACGCAGCTGAATCAAAATTAAAGTTTGTTTATAATGAAAGAATCCATACATTTTGAGTTTGGGCCCAAATGTACTAGATTTGGCTAAAAATGGCATACGTAAGTAATAGGTATTTTTAGAGCTTGAAATGTACTAAATCTATTACGATTGTACTAAAAGTGCAACACTGACACTGACATATCAGTGGGTAACATGACTTTTTCGCGGCAATCAAAAACACATCTGACTAGAGAGCATGATAAGGGATGCGTTCTTGCCGCCTCAATTATAATAGCCGGTAGTCATAGCAACAGCGATAGCAAAAACAAGAATGCTGTCGTGTGAAATACAATACATTGAATTCACGGTATACAAATAGTATTTATACCGTGCATTGAATTGACGACATTCAGAATTTCGCATTTTTTTGTTTTCACAATTGATTTTTAAAGGACGATTTCGTTAAAGATTGTCATTATTAAAGATTATTTGTTGAATTGATTGATGTCGCGCATAAACACAACCATTCATTCTGGATTTTGATCAAATAGAGTACCTCCAGTGATAATGTAGAGATAAGTGCTAATAGAAATTAACAATTTTGTATTGTAAAGTGTTATAAATTGTGAATTATTGGGCATATTCATTTCCGCTAATCCGATTTCGGCGTTAAGAAGTCTTTAAGGATAACGGAAAATCCTGTGAGGATAATATAATTATCCTTTTCCTCAAAGTTTCCAAAAAATCTCATCTGGGAGTTTTAGGGGTCGACGAATTCGATTCGTCTGTAAAGATATCCCAAAGGTAAGGATATCCTATAAGCCTAGTACGCAGTTCGAGTAAAATGAAATTTCCTATACAAATTTAACGCTGAGCTTAAATTTAACCTCAGAAATTTTGCCAAGCGGTACGCAGTTCGCTGGTAAAATGATGTGAAAAACTCATGTTGCACTAGATGGCGTAGAAAGTCTCCACTTGATTTTACCAGCATTTTAACTGTTCGGCACATTAAATTCGAGGTAAAAATTTGACAGATGAAAATAATAGAGGTTCTGTTTCCAGTTTTCTTAACGAGTGTGGTTTTTTAATTAAAAAAAAATGGAAGAATATTTGATTTCTCCACAAACAGTTTTTACTTCGGTTTTAATGTGCCAATTAGGAGACCGCGTTAAAATTTCATTTTACTCGAACTGCGTACTAGGCTATATATTCGAAGACTAAAAACTATAAGCAAGCGTGGAGAAAGACAGACGTCATTTTGGATTTTTAGCCATACGAATCTATTACAAAATAACTAAAAAAGATAAAAAAAGAATAAAAAAAAGCTTTTATTTAAAAAAATGTACTTAAAGGAAAAAATAACTTTTTGGGGGCTGTGTATCAGAAATAAAAGCAAAATAAAAGGATAAAAAATAAAATAAATATTTATCTCGTTTTATTTCTGATATACAGCGCCCAAAGAATTATGGATTTTGATTTCCGCATGTCCGTCTGTCTGTGAACACCATAACTTTTAAGCCTCGCTTTACTGGATAGGTATATATACTTTCCTTTACAAGATGGGCATTGCAGTACCGGTATGGAATGCCTATACAACATGTATGAGCGCGAATTTTTTGGGATGCAATCTCTAAAAACTTGGAGTTTCCCAATGGTATCCTTCCCAGGCTTTTCGTTCGAACTGGTATTTATTCAGTGTTTATTCAGTTTATTCAGTGAGTATTTTCAATAATCAAAAATAAAGAAAGTAATCAATGAAAATAATTGATTTTCTGATTTTTTCAGACCCCTGTTTATCCAATAATGTACCGACCGCGTCGCTGTGGAACAAATGAGTAATGTATTTTTGTTGTGTTTTTTGTTGTTTTTCCTTCGGTTTCATTTCATTTTCAATTGATTGTTTGACGATGATGAGGTGGCCGATCCGGATTTTGTACCATTTGAAGAGGATGAATTACCAACGCAAAACAGTCCTGTTGGCGATGACGAGTTTGACAATGATTTCGGTGAGCCAACCGTGTCTGAACCTGTTGAAATTTTAAATGAAAATTAGGTTTACACCAATACCTCACTTTGCGTCGTGGTTACGTTCCAAAAAAACACGACTCAAACTGAAACGACGCAAAGTGAATTATGATTTTCTATAGCAAACCATGTAAAGATCGAAGATAGGTTCCAGGGTTACGAAAATACTACTTTTTAAAAAGAACATTGAACAAAGTAAACATTTAAAAAACAAAAATAATATAACTCTGCCAATAAATAAATTGGAAAAATATTTACCTTTTTTGTAACCAGAAACAACCCGTAAAAATTTATAAAAATTTATTATTCTCTTTTAAAAAAAAGAACAACACACTAATTGAAACTGAACTCTAAAATTAGCAAAACAAAGTGAAAATAAAACTGTATTAAAATTGCGTTGATTTTCAGTTAGAAAGGGAATCCCCGAGTTTTGATGGCATGGCGCAATTAGAAAGAAAAGTCGTGCCATCTTTTAGAAAAAAAAAAGAAAATTTCAAAAAATTTCAAAAAAAAAAATTAAAGATTCGAACCCAAAACAACGCAACTTCGAAAATCTAACGACGCACAGTGAAAATTAGTACTAATTCAGCAGCGACGCAACTTCGAAAAAACGCAAAACGAAAAGACGCAAAGCGAGGTATTGGTGTATTTTCTTGATAAAGACGGTAGACAATGGTCTAGTGTTCCAAAATCAATCACACAAACTTGTAGTCAAAATATTATTCGATTCAATGCTGGCCCTGTAAAAGATACCAAAAGTGGTCAGCGCGTCGTAAATTGTTGCGTAAGCTAGCGCTTGAACTTGTCTATTCTGAAGTTCAAGAAAGGCTTCGAAATGTAAATGTTTTCAAGCATCCACCCACAAAACATTTTCTGGATACCATTTTGGATTGTTTTTCAAAAATTTCGAGCAGTAATCCTGATGCTGCATCAACCAGTTCTGGAAGAAACAGCAGGTCATGTACAGCTGCCAGGGTGCCAAGTTTGTTATCACCAGAATCAGCTGAACTACCAGCTAAATGTCATAGAGTGGCTGAAAAATGTAAACCAGGTCGCTGTAAAGCTTGTAGTCAACAAAAAAAAAAGATATCAAGACAACGAGAGTTTGTTGTATATGTTCTAAATACTGTTGTACCAAGCACTCCATTGACAAAGTTTTTTGCGATAAATGTTGTGAATTGCCTTTAGATTCGAGAACGATGAGTTTATCTTTTAATTTATAATAATAAACTGCATAATTTTATCATATATCAGGTTTTTTATTCATGCATTATACGTACATATATCTTACATAAGTCATACCGGTACTGCAGTGCCCATCTTGTAAAAGACGTAGCTTTTAGTTTTTGGGGTGCCCTAACTTTTTTTTTACTGAGATTTTTTTTTTAATTTTTTGCACAGACGTTTATTTTTACAAGCTAGGAGATGTTCCGAAATTTCAGCTCAATCCGAGCTCTCAAAAAAAACTTATGGGCCCTCCAATTTGAAAATGGGCACTCCAGTGCCCATCCCGTAAAGCGAGGGTTAAAGGGATTCAGACTTGAATTTTTTTACAGTTGCGTTTCTAATGGTTAAGATATTGAACGGGCAAAATTCAAGATTCTCCCCCATACAAACGAAACAGTTTTCTGCGATTTTCTCGAAATCGGCGAGCCGTATTGAAAAATTTGTAAACGTAAAATGTATTTGGAATAGGATTTTACATAACTTGTCCATGCATCAAAATCCAATTGAACCACTTCTTCCTCTCCTATACAAATGGATTTTTATATAGACATTTTGTCTCATATAGAGTATTTGATTATTGGCCCCTGGCAATTGTAGCTTTGCCCATGTTTTTTTCTTACAATTTCATTTTTGAATAAAAAACAAAAAAAAGTTTCATTGTCATTTTTTACACATTCCATCCACTGGAATCCCATTATGAAGTTTTTCTCGGGAGCATAGCGGGGTTAATAAATTTTTTTAATACAAATTTCCTTTTTTAACTATTTTTTTTATAAAAAAATTAAAACAATTTGTTATATTTTTCTAACTGTAAGTTTACTTTAATAGTTTATTGAATACATTTGTAACTTATACACTTTTTTTATTTGTTTTACAGCAATTAAAAGCTAGTTCGATTTATATTTGTAAAAGCGCTTTAATCAAGGTTTCTAATGGTATTTAGTCTGGTCCGCCGCGTAGTCTAAAATGCCCTTGTGTTTTTGGCTCCCTCTCTTCAACTCTGTTAAAAAATACCGATTTTTTGAATTTGAACACCGCGCATTTACAGAATACACTCTTGAAAAAACGGAGTCGATCACGAATCGAAGTGGATTTTGGGAGAGTCCATCAAACTTCGTTTTTGGTGGTAACATTAACTCCACCCAAGGTGTTCACAATAGGTAACTATTGAGTATTAATTTTTAACAATTTTTCGGTGGTAACTAAGAGGTTTTAAAAATAAATTAATTTCCCTTCACAAACGCTTCTTTTTTTTGCAAGCATTTGAGAGGTTTTGTTTTTTTCCAAAAAGGAGTTCAAGTGAATTTTTGACTCCTTTTCGGAATTCGTTCAAAATTGATGCCAAAAGAATGCCAAAATGAATTTTTAACTCCTTAAAACAGAAATGTCAAAAAAATTCCACGCTACTCTTTTGACTTTTTTTTTTAAATAATAGTACGAAATGTTTGTTTTATGCTATGTTTTGAGCATTAATAATTTATCGCCAAATTTTTTCGAGAGTGTAAACGAATAAACAGTTCAATAATTGAATTAATTTTTGATAGTACTTTTAACTATTAAGTTCTTATACATGTTATCGAGTGTTATACATTTTGAATATAATCTGAACTACATTCCAGGTATTTTTCTCGTATCAATTAGTCATGGATTTAAATTGAGAAAAACGAGAGATTCAGGATCCATGAAATTCGCTGGCTAATTGATACGAGAAAAATACCTTGAATGTTAGGTTAAATTATATTCAATATGTGTTATACATTTTGTTATAAAACTACTTCCAACAGCTTAATACTTGTATAAAAATTTAGATTATTTTTGTTATTGACCGTTATCTGTTAATTTGATGTAATTGCGAAGTAGTTAGAAATTAGGGTTTTAATTAAATTATAAGTTGGACCGCAAAGCCTACTTCACAATCACATTAAACAATAATTATTATTCAAAATCTAAAAATAATATAAAAATTCATAAAATTTATATTGAAGAAATCGAAACCAATAAAAAAATATTAGTTGCTTCAATTGGCGAGCCTGAGGTGAGGTGCCTTTGTCGGACGTACAACAGTATGCTACGGGCCTGTATTTAGTATTCGCTGCAATTTGAGATTTTTCTTTTCCCCAAATTTTTAATAAAATTTCAATTTTTTGGAGGTATTTAATCGATTATTATTTACTAAAAATTTCGTGAACAAAGTAGAAAAAAATTTACTTTAAAGCCTAGTACGCAGTTCGAGTAAAACGAAATTTCCTATACAAATTTAACACTGAGCTTAAATTTAACTTCAGAAATTTTACCAAGCGGTACGCAGTTCGCTGGTAAAATGATGTGAAAAACTCATGTTGCAATGTTGCCTCACTAGATGGCGTAGAAAGTCTCCACTTGATTTTACCAGCATTTTAACTGTTCGGCACATTAAATTCGAGGTAAAAATTTGACAGATGAAAATAATAGAGGTTCTGTTTCCAGTTTTCTTAACGAGTGTGGTTTTTTAATTAAAAAAAAATGGAAGAATATTTGATTTCTCCACAAACAGTTTTTACTTCGGTTTTAATGTGCCAATTAGGAGACCGCGTTAAAATTTCATTTTACTCGAACTGCGTACTAGGCTATATATTCGAAGACTAAAAACTATAAGCAAGCGTGGAGAAAGACAGACGTCATTTTGGATTTTTAGCCATACGAATCTATTACAAAATAACTAAAAAAGATAAAAAAAGAATAAAAAAAAGCTTTTATTTAAAAAAATGTACTTAAAGGAAAAAATAACTTTTTGGGGGCTGTGTATCAGAAATAAAAGCAAAATAAAAGGATAAAAAATAAAATAAATATTTATCTCGTTTTATTTCTGATATACAGCGCCCAAAGAATTATGGATTTTGATTTCCACATGTCCGTCTGTCTGTGAACACCATAACTTTTAAGCCTCGCTTTACTGGATAGGTATATATACTTTCCTTTACAAGATGGGCATTGCAGTACCGGTATGGAATGCCTATACAACATGTATGAGCGCGAATTTTTTGGGATGCAATCTCTAAAAACTTGGAGTTTCCCAATGGTATCCTTCCCAGGCTTTTCGTTCGAACTGGTATTTATTCAGTGTTTATTCAGTTTATTCAGTGAGTATTTTCAATAATCAAAAATAAAGAAAGTAATCAATGAAAATAATTGATTTTCTGATTTTTTCAGACCCCTGTTTATCCAATAATGTACCGACCGCGTCGCTGTGGAACAAATGAGTAATGTATTTTTGTTGTGTTTTTTGTTGTTTTTCCTTCGGTTTCATTTCATTTTCAATTGATTGTTTGACGATGATGAGGTGGCCGATCCGGATTTTGTACCATTTGAAGAGGATGAATTACCAACGCAAAACAGTCCTGTTGGCGATGACGAGTTTGACAATGATTTCGGTGAGCCAACCGTGTCTGAACCTGTTGAAATTTTAAATGAAAATTAGGTTTACACCAATACCTCACTTTGCGTCGTGGTTACGTTCCAAAAAAACACGACTCAAACTGAAACGACGCAAAGTGAATTATGATTTTCTATAGCAAACCATGTAAAGATCGAAGATAGGTTCCAGGGTTACGAAAATACTACTTTTTAAAAAGAACATTGAACAAAGTAAACATTTAAAAAACAAAAATAATATAACTCTGCCAATAAATAAATTGGAAAAATATTTACCTTTTTTGTAACCAGAAACAACCCGTAAAAATTTATAAAAATTTATTATTCTCTTTTAAAAAAAAGAACAACACACTAATTGAAACTGAACTCTAAAATTAGCAAAACAAAGTGAAAATAAAACTGTATTAAAATTGCGTTGATTTTCAGTTAGAAAGGGAATCCCCGAGTTTTGATGGCATGGCGCAATTAGAAAGAAAAGTCGTGCCATCTTTTAGAAAAAAAAAAGAAAATTTCAAAAAATTTCAAAAAAAAAAATTAAAGATTCGAACCCAAAACAACGCAACTTCGAAAATCTAACGACGCACAGTGAAAATTAGTACTAATTCAGCAGCGACGCAACTTCGAAAAAACGCAAAACGAAAAGACGCAAAGCGAGGTATTGGTGTATTTTCTTGATAAAGACGGTAGACAATGGTCTAGTGTTCCAAAATCAATCACACAAACTTGTAGTCAAAATATTATTCGATTCAATGCTGGCCCTGTAAAAGATACCAAAAGTGGTCAGCGCGTCGTAAATTGTTGCGTAAGCTAGCGCTTGAACTTGTCTATTCTGAAGTTCAAGAAAGGCTTCGAAATGTAAATGTTTTCAAGCATCCACCCGCAAAACATTTTCTGGATACCATTTTGGATTGTTTTTCAAAAATTTCGAGCAGTAATCCTGATGCTGCATCAACCAGTTCTGGAAGAAACAGCAGGTCATGTACAGCTGCCAGGGTGCCAAGTTTGTTATCACCAGAATCAGCTGAACTACCAGCTAAATGTCATAGAGTGGCTGAAAAATGTAAACCAGGTCGCTGTAAAGCTTGTAGTCAACAAAAAAAAAAGATATCAAGACAACGAGAGTTTGTTGTATATGTTCTAAATACTGTTGTACCAAGCACTCCATTGACAAAGTTTTTTGCGATAAATGTTGTGAATTGCCTTTAGATTCGAGAACGATGAGTTTATCTTTTAATTTATAATAATAAACTGCATAATTTTATCATATATCAGGTTTTTTATTCATGCATTATACGTACATATATCTTACATAAGTCATACCGGTACTGCAGTGCCCATCTTGTAAAAGACGTAGCTTTTAGTTTTTGGGGTGCCCTAACTTTTTTTTTACTGAGATTTTTTTTTTAATTTTTTGCACAGACGTTTATTTTTACAAGCTAGGAGATGTTCCGAAATTTCAGCTCAATCCGAGCTCTCAAAAAAAACTTATGGGCCCTCCAATTTGAAAATGGGCACTCCAGTGCCCATCCCGTAAAGCGAGGGTTAAAGGGATTCAGACTTGAATTTTTTTACAGTTGCGTTTCTAATGGTTAAGATATTGAACGGGCAAAATTCAAGATTCTCCCCCATACAAACGAAACAGTTTTCTGCGATTTTCTCGAAATCGGCGAGCCGTATTGAAAAATTTGTAAACGTAAAATGTATTTGGAATAGGATTTTACATAACTTGTCCATGCATCAAAATCCAATTGAACCACTTCTTCCTCTCCTATACAAATGGATTTTTATATAGACATTTTGTCTCATATAGAGTATTTGATTATTGGCCCCTGGCAATTGTAGCTTTGCCCATGTTTTTTTCTTACAATTTCATTTTTGAATAAAAAACAAAAAAAAGTTTCATTGTCATTTTTTACACATTCCATCCACTGGAATCCCATTATGAAGTTTTTCTCGGGAGCATAGCGGGGTTAATAAATTTTTTTAATACAAATTTCCTTTTTTAACTATTTTTTTTATAAAAAAATTAAAACAATTTGTTATATTTTTCTAACTGTAAGTTTACTTTAATAGTTTATTGAATACATTTGTAACTTATACACTTTTTTTATTTGTTTTACAGCAATTAAAAGCTAGTTCGATTTATATTTGTAAAAGCGCTTTAATCAAGGTTTCTAATGGTATTTAGTCTGGTCCGCCGCGTAGTCTAAAATGCCCTTGTGTTTTTGGCTCCCTCTCTTCAACTCTGTTAAAAAATACCGATTTTTTGAATTTGAACACCGCGCATTTACAGAATACACTCTTGAAAAAAACGGAGTCGATCACGAATCGAAGTGGATTTTGGGAGAGTCCATCAAACTTCGTTTTTGGTGGTAACATTAACTCCACCCAAGGTGTTCACAATAGGTAACTATTGAGTATTAATTTTTAACAATTTTTCGGTGGTAACTAAGAGGTTTTAAAAATAAATTAATTTCCCTTCACAAACGCTTCTTTTTTTTGCAAGCATTTGAGAGGTTTTGTTTTTTTCCAAAAAGGAGTTCAAGTGAATTTTTGACTCCTTTTCGGAATTCGTTCAAAATTGATGCCAAAAGAATGCCAAAATGAATTTTTAACTCCTTAAAACAGAAATGTCAAAAAAATTCCACGCTACTCTTTTGACTTTTTTTTTTAAATAATAGTACGAAATGTTTGTTTTATGCTATGTTTTGAGCATTAATAATTTATCGCCAAATTTTTTCGAGAGTGTAAACGAATAAACAGTTCAATAATTGAATTAATTTTTGATAGTACTTTTAACTATTAAGTTCTTATACATGTTATCGAGTGTTATACATTTTGAATATAATCTGAACTACATTCCAGGTATTTTTCTCGTATCAATTAGTCATGGATTTAAATTGAGAAAAACGAGAGATTCAGGATCCATGAAATTCGCTGGCTAATTGATACGAGAAAAATACCTTGAATGTTAGGTTAAATTATATTCAATATGTGTTATACATTTTGTTATAAAACTACTTCCAACAGCTTAATACTTGTATAAAAATTTAGATTATTTTTGTTATTGACCGTTATCTGTTAATTTGATGTAATTGCGAAGTAGTTAGAAATTAGGGTTTTAATTAAATTATAAGTTGGACCGCAAAGCCTACTTCACAATCACATTAAACAATAATTATTATTCAAAATCTAAAAATAATATAAAAATTCATAAAATTTATATTGAAGAAATCGAAACCAATAAAAAAATATTAGTTGCTTCAATTGGCGAGCCTGAGGTGAGGTGCCTTTGTCGGACGTACAACAGTATGCTACGGGCCTGTATTTAGTATTCGCTGCAATTTGAGATTTTTCTTTTCCCCAAATTTTTAATAAAATTTCAATTTTTTGGAGGTATTTAATCGATTATTATTTACTAAAAATTTCGTGAACAAAGTAGAAAAAAATTTACTTTAAAGCCTAGTACGCAGTTCGAGTAAAACGAAATTTCCTATACAAATTTAACACTGAGCTTAAATTTAACTTCAGAAATTTTACCAAGCGGTACGCAGTTCGCTGGTAAAATGATGTGAAAAACTCATGTTGCAATGTTGCCTCACTAGATGGCGTAGAAAGTCTCCACTTGATTTTACCAGCATTTTAACTGTTCGGCACATTAAATTCGAGGTAAAAATTTGACAGATGAAAATAATAGAGGTTCTGTTTCCAGTTTTCTTAACGAGTGTGGTTTTTTAATTAAAAAAAAATGGAAGAATATTTGATTTCTCCACAAACAGTTTTTACTTCGGTTTTAATGTGCCAATTAGGAGACCGCGTTAAAATTTCATTTTACTCGAACTGCGTACTAGGCTATATATTCGAAGACTAAAAACTATAAGCAAGCGTGGAGAAAGACAGACGTCATTTTGGATTTTTAGCCATACGAATCTATTACAAAATAACTAAAAAAGATAAAAAAAGAATAAAAAAAAGCTTTTATTTAAAAAAATGTACTTAAAGGAAAAAATAACTTTTTGGGGGCTGTGTATCAGAAATAAAAGCAAAATAAAAGGATAAAAAATAAAATAAATATTTATCTCGTTTTATTTCTGATATACAGCGCCCAAAGAATTATGGATTTTGATTTCCGCATGTCCGTCTGTCTGTGAACACCATAACTTTTAAGCCTCGCTTTACTGGATAGGTATATATACTTTCCTTTACAAGATGGGCATTGCAGTACCGGTATGGAATGCCTATACAACATGTATGAGCGCGAATTTTTTGGGATGCAATCTCTAAAAACTTGGAGTTTCCCAATGGTATCCTTCCCAGGCTTTTCGTTCGAACTGGTATTTATTCAGTGTTTATTCAGTTTATTCAGTGAGTATTTTCAATAATCAAAAATAAAGAAAGTAATCAATGAAAATAATTGATTTTCTGATTTTTTCAGACCCCTGTTTATCCAATAATGTACCGACCGCGTCGCTGTGGAACAAATGAGTAATGTATTTTTGTTGTGTTTTTTGTTGTTTTTCCTTCGGTTTCATTTCATTTTCAATTGATTGTTTGACGATGATGAGGTGGCCGATCCGGATTTTGTACCATTTGAAGAGGATGAATTACCAACGCAAAACAGTCCTGTTGGCGATGACGAGTTTGACAATGATTTCGGTGAGCCAACCGTGTCTGAACCTGTTGAAATTTTAAATGAAAATTAGGTTTACACCAATACCTCACTTTGCGTCGTGGTTACGTTCCAAAAAAACACGACTCAAACTGAAACGACGCAAAGTGAATTATGATTTTCTATAGCAAACCATGTAAAGATCGAAGATAGGTTCCAGGGTTACGAAAATACTACTTTTTAAAAAGAACATTGAACAAAGTAAACATTTAAAAAACAAAAATAATATAACTCTGCCAATAAATAAATTGGAAAAATATTTACCTTTTTTGTAACCAGAAACAACCCGTAAAAATTTATAAAAATTTATTATTCTCTTTTAAAAAAAAGAACAACACACTAATTGAAACTGAACTCTAAAATTAGCAAAACAAAGTGAAAATAAAACTGTATTAAAATTGCGTTGATTTTCAGTTAGAAAGGGAATCCCCGAGTTTTGATGGCATGGCGCAATTAGAAAGAAAAGTCGTGCCATCTTTTAGAAAAAAAAAAGAAAATTTCAAAAAATTTCAAAAAAAAAAATTAAAGATTCGAACCCAAAACAACGCAACTTCGAAAATCTAACGACGCACAGTGAAAATTAGTACTAATTCAGCAGCGACGCAACTTCGAAAAAACGCAAAACGAAAAGACGCAAAGCGAGGTATTGGTGTATTTTCTTGATAAAGACGGTAGACAATGGTCTAGTGTTCCAAAATCAATCACACAAACTTGTAGTCAAAATATTATTCGATTCAATGCTGGCCCTGTAAAAGATACCAAAAGTGGTCAGCGCGTCGTAAATTGTTGCGTAAGCTAGCGCTTGAACTTGTCTATTCTGAAGTTCAAGAAAGGCTTCGAAATGTAAATGTTTTCAAGCATCCACCCACAAAACATTTTCTGGATACCATTTTGGATTGTTTTTCAAAAATTTCGAGCAGTAATCCTGATGCTGCATCAACCAGTTCTGGAAGAAACAGCAGGTCATGTACAGCTGCCAGGGTGCCAAGTTTGTTATCACCAGAATCAGCTGAACTACCAGCTAAATGTCATAGAGTGGCTGAAAAATGTAAACCAGGTCGCTGTAAAGCTTGTAGTCAACAAAAAAAAAAAGATATCAAGACAACGAGAGTTTGTTGTATATGTTCTAAATACTGTTGTACCAAGCACTCCATTGACAAAGTTTTTTGCGATAAATGTTGTGAATTGCCTTTAGATTCGAGAACGATGAGTTTATCTTTTAATTTATAATAATAAACTGCATAATTTTATCATATATCAGGTTTTTTATTCATGCATTATACGTACATATATCTTACATAAGTCATACCGGTACTGCAGTGCCCATCTTGTAAAAGACGTAGCTTTTAGTTTTTGGGGTACCCTAACTTTTTTTTTACTGAGATTTTTTTTTTAATTTTTTGCACAGACGTTTATTTTTACAAGCTAGGAGATGTTCCGAAATTTCAGCTCAATCCGAGCTCTCAAAAAAAACTTATGGGCCCTCCAATTTGAAAATGGGCACTCCAGTGCCCATCCCGTAAAGCGAGGGTTAAAGGGATTCAGACTTGAATTTTTTTACAGTTGCGTTTCTAATGGTTAAGATATTGAACGGGCAAAATTCAAGATTCTCCCCCATACAAACGAAACAGTTTTCTGCGATTTTCTCGAAATCGGCGAGCCGTATTGAAAAATTTGTAAACGTAAAATGTATTTGGAATAGGATTTTACATAACTTGTCCATGCATCAAAATCCAATTGAACCACTTCTTCCTCTCCTATACAAATGGATTTTTATATAGACATTTTGTCTCATATAGAGTATTTGATTATTGGCCCCTGGCAATTGTAGCTTTGCCCATGTTTTTTTCTTACAATTTCATTTTTGAATAAAAAACAAAAAAAAGTTTCATTGTCATTTTTTACACATTCCATCCACTGGAATCCCATTATGAAGTTTTTCTCGGGAGCATAGCGGGGTTAATAAATTTTTTTAATACAAATTTCCTTTTTTAACTATTTTTTTTATAAAAAAATTAAAACAATTTGTTATATTTTTCTAACTGTAAGTTTACTTTAATAGTTTATTGAATACATTTGTAACTTATACACTTTTTTTATTTGTTTTACAGCAATTAAAAGCTAGTTCGATTTATATTTGTAAAAGCGCTTTAATCAAGGTTTCTAATGGTATTTAGTCTGGTCCGCCGCGTAGTCTAAAGTGCCCTTGTGTTTTTGGCTCCCTCTCTTCAACTCTGTTAAAAAATACCGATTTTTTGAATTTGAACACCGCGCATTTACAGAATACACTCTTGAAAAAACGGAGTCGATCACGAATCGAAGTGGATTTTGGGAGAGTCCATCAAACTTCGTTTTTGGTGGTAACATTAACTCCACCCAAGGTGTTCACAATAGGTAACTATTGAGTATTAATTTTTAACAATTTTTCGGTGGTAACTAAGAGGTTTTAAAAATAAATTAATTTCCCTTCACAAACGCTTCTTTTTTTTGCAAGCATTTGAGAGGTTTTGTTTTTTTCCAAAAAGGAGTTCAAGTGAATTTTTGACTCCTTTTCGGAATTCGTTCAAAATTGATGCCAAAAGAATGCCAAAATGAATTTTTAACTCCTTAAAACAGAAATGTCAAAAAAATTCCACGCTACTCTTTTGACTTTTTTTTTTAAATAATAGTACGAAATGTTTGTTTTATGCTATGTTTTGAGCATTAATAATTTATCGCCAAATTTTTTCGAGAGTGTAAACGAATAAACAGTTCAATAATTGAATTAATTTTTGATAGTACTTTTAACTATTAAGTTCTTATACATGTTATCGAGTGTTATACATTTTGAATATAATCTGAACTACATTCCAGGTATTTTTCTCGTATCAATTAGTCATGGATTTAAATTGAGAAAAACGAGAGATTCAGGATCCATGAAATTCGCTGGCTAATTGATACGAGAAAAATACCTTGAATGTTAGGTTAAATTATATTCAATATGTGTTATACATTTTGTTATAAAACTACTTCCAACAGCTTAATACTTGTATAAAAATTTAGATTATTTTTGTTATTGACCGTTATCTGTTAATTTGATGTAATTGCGAAGTAGTTAGAAATTAGGGTTTTAATTAAATTATAAGTTGGACCGCAAAGCCTACTTCACAATCACATTAAACAATAATTATTATTCAAAATCTAAAAATAATATAAAAATTCATAAAATTTATATTGAAGAAATCGAAACCAATAAAAAAATATTAGTTGCTTCAATTGGCGAGCCTGAGGTGAGGTGCCTTTGTCGGACGTACAACAGTATGCTACGGGCCTGTATTTAGTATTCGCTGCAATTTGAGATTTTTCTTTTCCCCAAATTTTTAATAAAATTTCAATTTTTTGGAGGTATTTAATCGATTATTATTTACTAAAAATTTCGTGAACAAAGTAGAAAAAAATTTACTTTAAAGCCTAGTACGCAGTTCGAGTAAAACGAAATTTCCTATACAAATTTAACACTGAGCTTAAATTTAACTTCAGAAATTTTACCAAGCGGTACGCAGTTCGCTGGTAAAATGATGTGAAAAACTCATGTTGCAATGTTGCCTCACTAGATGGCGTAGAAAGTCTCCACTTGATTTTACCAGCATTTTAACTGTTCGGTACATTAAATTCGAGGTAAAAATTTGACAGATGAAAATAATAGAGGTTCTGTTTCCAGTTTTCTTAACGAGTGTGGTTTTTTAATTGTGTGTGCTCGGCTGTCAATGTTTTTTCTCCACAAACAGTTTTTACTTCGGTTTTAATGTGTCAATTTGGAGACCGCGTTAAAATTTCATTTTACTCGAACTGCGTACTAGGCTTTAATACTTAAAGCCTAGTACGCAGTTCGAGTAAAATGAAATTTTAACGCGGTCTCCAAATTGGCACATTAAAACCGAAGTAAAAACTGTTTGTGGAGAAATCAAATATTCTTCCATTTTTTTTAATTAAAAAACCACACTCGTTAAGAAAACTGGAAACAGAACCTCTATTATTTTCATCTGTCAAATTTTTACCTCGAATTTAATGTACCGAACAGTTAAAATGCTGGTAAAATCAAGTGGAGACTTTCTACACCATCTAGTGAGGCAACATTGCAACATGAGTTTTTCACATCATTTTACCAGCGAACTGCGTACCGCTTGGTAAAATTTCTGAGGTTAAATTTAAGCGCAGTGTTAAATTTGTATGGAAAATTTCATTTTACTCGAACTGCGTACTAGGCTTAAAGCTTTTCTAAAAAGATGGGACTTTTTTGAGTTTAAAAATATGTTGAATCACAACAAAAATTATGTTTTTATAAAAAAAAACCACTGTAATTTCATTTAACCTTACTATTTCTCATTCACAGTCACACATATTGACGTTTTACGCATAATATCACAAAAACCATAGATTCACTCTTTATGGGATTTTTTTTTAATCCCGTCCTTTTGAAAATATTCGACTTTAATCCGTTACTGAGAATTATTGAATGGATTTCAAGTTTTCAATATTTCATTAAAATATAAAGATTGCACTTGAAAATATCAATTTATTTTAGACAATTTAGTACTATTTTAAGTAAAAATGTATTTAAAAAAAAATATTTTCTTCAATTCATTGAAAAAATTGAACGGGTTTCGTTTTATAAATAATACTTTTGGAACCTTCAATGATACTCAAACAATTATTTCGAAAACTCTAATTTAATTCACAAAATCAATTTAAAGTCAAGCTTTGAACCGAACCGGGAGTGAAAACCTCCTATTTAAGCAAAACTATAACCACGAATGACCGAGAAAAAAAAATAAATAGCGAAACCGAAAACCGGAGCCAAAATAAAAAAAAATATCAAAATTCTGATAGACCAATAGAAACCCTGATTTTACTGTCATGGCATTTCGAATGAGTGGCCGCAATACAGTGGGTTATTCCATATGCGTTTAACGAAGTTTAAGTCTTAATAACTCCACCAGAAACTTAAAGGTTTTTATGAAAACAATGAAATAAAAATAAGAAACCGCATTGGTCAAGTTTAAATTCGCTTGAAAATTCCTAAAAAAAACAGACTTCGTTGCGTTTACTCAATTTTAATGCCATATTACTTACTAAGCGCTTAGGCAGCAAAGTGTGATTTCTTATGAAGATTAAGCGCACTTTGCTGCGTAAAACATTTTCTACAGATTATGCACTCGTATGGTTTCTCTCCCGTATGGGTCCTATAATGCTTATTTAAATAATCTCTAACGGTAAATGCTCGCCCACATTGCTCACATTTATATGGTTTTTCACCTGAAAAATAAAAAGTTGTATAAATTAATTAATATCAGGAAAAATTCGGGTCGAAAATATTAGATGTTGAACATTTATGTTCCGCCGCTAAGAATTTTTGGGTCAAAATCCATTCATATCTTCTATGTGTTAGATGCTAGAATTTTTAAATGTTTTTTTTTCGAATTTAGAAGGTGGTTTTTAGTCAGTAAATAGTAAATATTACTGACGAGAGTAAAATTAACATTTTCCAATCGGAAGGAAGGCCAATTTTGTGCCGTAAAAATAATATGGAGCTTCAAAAGGAAAATCTCAAGCATGGAGTCATGGTTTGGGGCTGCATGAGCGCGGCGGGGGTGGGTAGGCTGCATTTTATTGATGAGGTTATGGACCAGTATGTGTATATTGACAAATTAAAACAAAATTTACATGCCAGCGCTGAAGAAATGGGACTAAGGACACGTTTGTGTTTATGCAGGATAACGATCCGAAGTATAAATCACTCAATACACGCTTATGGCTGCTCTACAACACTCCCAAATATTTTTAAATGCCAGCCCTTTCTTCTGATATAAACCCCCTCGAACATTTATGGGACTTGCTTGACAAGAAAATCCGCAGCCACACTATTGCTAGCGAGAAAACGCTTAAGGCGGTATTGCAAGAAGAATTGGGCAAAAATAACCCCGGAAGTGACCCGGAAGTTGATAAAAACGATGCCCAGGCGACTTCAAGCAGTAATTCGATCTAATGGATACCCAACCAAATACTAACGGTAAATTAGTCCATATTTTTTGGTTGTTTTAATAGCCGTACGAAGACTTTTTCCTCTCTTAAACAAGCATATTTTTAGTTAAAGTAATAAATTATTATTTTTTTATCTCTTTTTTTACAGATCTGTAAAGAATTGTCCAGGCAACAAAATCCTGTAACCAGAATTTGAAAAATAAATATAGTGTTTGAGATATTTAGTATTTTATTCAAAAATTGTGACTGTACGATGACTTTTTCCACTCACTGTATATAAGAAAAATGTGAAAGGATATTAGTTTAATGCAATTCTTATTGAATATAAGGATTTTTTGAGCCAAAAAATCAGCGGAACCTGAATGCAACACCTAACAGTATTAACAATAATAGTAGTTTTTTACCTGTATGGATGCGAATATGATGTTTAAGCGTGATTGATTGCGAGAACGCTTTATCACAATAATGGCAAATGTAGGGTTTCTCACCAGTATGGACTCGCCGATGGCATTTGTAATTTTCGGCTAGGAAAAAGCATTTTTCACAGAATTCGCATTTGTATTTCGGCTCCCGATCGTGTCTTTTTATGTGGGCCAGCAATTCCCTATTATTTCGGAAGGAACAATTGCACTGCATACAGATATGCTGTTCTTTGATGTTGAGCATCGTTGTTGGGATGACTGGAGTGCAAGTGAGCTGCAAAATTGAATTCTTCCTAGCTTTACCCGATTTCGTCAGTTTACTGGATTTTGTATTTTTCAATGTTGTAATTTCCTGGACGTTTGGCGCACTGCTAATTAGATTCGATCCCATTAAATTCGTGTACGTTGGTAGTGGGATTTTGATGTCGAAGCATTTCGCACACTTGAACTTATCGTCCGTTTCCGCATTAACAGTGCCGAAATAACCACAAACCGTACACCGCATTAGACGGAGTATTTCATGGACTAATCTACCGTGATCTTCCATTTCTTTAAGCGTAAAAAAAAGTTCCTCACAATATGGACAGGGAAATTTTAATCCGTTGATGTCTGGAAGTCTTTCAGCAAATATGTCCTTAGCTCCTTCGGTCGATGGAAAGGCCATGAATTCTACTACAGCACGATATCTTTACGGTTTTCAATAAATTAGCAATTGCTACAGGTTTTTTGATTCAGATTCAATGCAATATTTTCATGTCATATGAATCAGACAAATTCCGTCGAATCATTGATACCTCTGCTTGTTGTTTCTATCCTAAAGCTGAAAAGAATTTAATTAAGTATTGATAAAAGTTTATTCTTAAAGATTCTTTTACATTTTTTCGAATTTTTTAAGCAAATCCAACAAAAAATCTGCAGTAAACAAATTTTATTGCTCTGGAAGTTCTGCTGTCACAATTTTCTTTTTATAACAGTTTCATCGAATTTATAAAAGTTAATTTCGAGACGACGTTTTTCGTAATGAAGCTCACAATTACATTGATTTCACACAAAAGTTATTTTTCTTTGAATTACGCTAGGAAATTAAATACTCAATAAAAAAAATCAATAACTTGTTGAAAAGATCTTTTTAAAAACCTTTTTAAACATAGTTGTTTAATTGCGTGTTGGAAAAATCATTTTTTCACACTCTAAAAACATTTTTTACGCAGTTCATGTTGGCAGCCCTAAAAACAGCTGTTAACTGTCAAACACTGTTATCTTGAAAGTGCTTTGTTTTGGTTTTTCGAGAAAGTGTTAAGATTTCGCAGTTCCACTATAAAAATAAAGAATTTAGCTTGAAAATAAAATAGTGAAGTGAAAATGGCAGAAGAAATAGACGATAATGAGTTTTTCCAGCAAGATTTCACCACAGCATCGGATTGGGAAAAATTCACTGCACGTTTGGAGGAAATCTTTCACGAATGGAAACTTCCGTACACGGAAACGGCAAAGGAAATGGGAAAGGACGAATTGTTCAAGGCTGATTGGGAGATAAAGAGTGAAACTATAAACTTTACAGAATCATCCCAGTTTATTGTGAAACGTATTAGGGCAAAAATCAATACGGGCGAAGATTCGCCCTTCAAAGGCGCTGCTACTCCAGACCAAAAACTGTGCCAATCTCACGTTGACTTGATGAGCCTAAATAACAGTTTCTCCGTCTATGAAGATGACTCGGAGAAGATCCATTCGTTGGCGGTTTGGTATGGAATTCGGGATTTTGTGGTCATTGAGCCTGTGGGATCGCCAATCGTAACTGAAAGTCAATTCAAAGTTCTGTTGAGTTCAGCGTGCATTGCAGTCGCCGAGAGCAACACGGAGATTCCTGTTTTTGTACAGATAATGATTCAAGGTAAAAGTGGTAAACTTCCGAATCCAAACAAAGATTAACTGAAATATTTTCTTATAACAATTTTAGCCCTGAATGTGTATTTGGGAGTTTGCGAGAGTCCTTCGCTAAGAGTCAACTACGACATCATTGCCCTGGAGAATACGCCACCAACATGCAAGTATCTGTCAGGACTACTCAACATGTTTAAAGCGAAACTGGATGTTCACTATTTGGAACCAGTAACCGTATCTGTTCGTCTAACATATAAACTGGGCGAATTTGTTAGCAATGTGATGGCGACGAATCGTAAAATTCCATTCACAAACGAAACAGACGAAGACGCAGAAAATTTCGACGATGATGTAAAATTCTCTGCACTACCTTTTGGCGTATCGATGGATCCAGTTCAAGGCGTAATTCTTCACTGCACATGGCCAGAAATCGCTGAAAACGTTGTCATTGATTCCCCAAATTATTCCGATTTGAATCCATTGTTGGCCCCATTTTGGGCAGTCCGAGCGGAATTCAAACAAAGCACAGTGTATTACTTAACCGAATCAATCGCTGAGTTCTTGAAACTATCTGATAATCAAAGAACTTTGGCCAGTATTTTGGGTAGTGGCTATGATTTTGCTGCAAACCAGAATTTAGATGGAACCAATCCTCTTGATCTTCTGACTGAATCGAAGATTCCGAGCTTAAGTTCGGTTTTACCAATTGCTCGTTCGAAGATTAGCAAACGTGCAAAAACTCAGAGTGAAGATCCACTAAAAGAAGACGAATTGATGCAAATGCTGTACTATATGTTTCCAGATGCAGATAAAAACTCTCCAAATCCATATGAAGTTAACGAAACCGAAGAAGTGAGTTGTTACAGGTAGTAAAAAGAGCCAAATTTTTTAAAAAATACATAATTTTTCAGTTTGATCCCTTACGGATAAAATCGGCTGCTGCTGATTCACTGGTTTTGCGATTGAGTTCATTGCTAGCGACTTGTAATTCATATTTTGGTGGAAAATCTGCCGTTGGCCATCTCTGGGCTGAATTTACACAAGAAATGCGATATCGAGTTGAGCGTGGGATACAAATTCCAGGGTGAGTTTTTTTTAGATATGTTCTTTTTTCTGTGTTCGTGTATACAACGCGTATAGATGATGCAGTATTGAAGCCAACATTTTAGACTTACATACAGAATAAAGGATAAAATATTTCTATGGCAAAAAGTCAAAACATCTTAAGTTGATTTTCAGTCGAAGCGAAGGTTGTCTATTTGGAAATACGAATACAGATCAGTTTGGCTTCGCCTGAAAATCGATTTAAGATGTTTTGCTTTATTTGCCACAGATTTTATACTGACCTTCTCTGTCTCCATCTAAACCCCGGCCTTCTTCTAAACCCCTTCCTCTTTTAACCCTCATACTGTCCTTAAGAAAAATAACGTATGATGTCTTCGTGGGTCAAGAATGACCCATTATGACCCATTTATGTCCCATGAAGACTACAGTGCTCTTCAATGGATTAAAATATGAACAAATAGATTATTGTTTTCGGTATTCAAAAGAAATTTGTTCACAGAGCCTACACCATACAAACATTGTTCATGTAGTTGAGAAGATACTTTTAATTAAAATCGAATTTGGGTCAGAAATGACCCGAGGACAGTATGAGGGTTAAACTTCTTTTTCAGGGGCGATAAAGCGAAAGTTTCAATTTCGGAAGCCCTTGTTATCCTCACAACCAGATGGCGTAAATATTTTTTCCCCTATCGGGATGCTTTTTTCCCTATTCCTTATTGGATCGTGAATGTTATTCCAATACTTTTCTCCTCATTTTACAATTTATTCAGAAAAAATATTAGTTGTGATCAACACAAAACTTCCTATGAAATATTTCGTTTTTAAAAATGTAAAAAAAAATATTTTTCCAAATATCTCGAGAACCGTTTAACCCTTAAAGGCTTGGTGGTACACGCGATGTACCACCTTTTTTGTAACAAATACTGCACGGTGGTATCAAAATTGTACCACCAATTAAACCGTCTTTCATTGCCGTATGATACTTTAAAATGGTACCACTAAAAAAATAAAAAAAAAAATTTTTTTTTCGAGTGCCGCAAGGATGAAAATATTTGCTATTTTTCTGTGCCTCTAAGGGTTAAGTACATAGTTTTCGAGAAATTTACAAAAAAACTGTATTTTGTCAAATAAAAAATGTATGTGAGGCACCCGTTATAGCTACCGTTACTTTGCCAAAAGTTGATAGAAAACTACGATTTTTGT
>OZ035960.1:48301001-48506005 GCA_964034945.1 Chrysopilus asiliformis
CAAATCACAAACAAAAATTGAGACAAAATTTTTTTTCTGATCGGTCTTTAAAAATTTCCAAGTACACAAAAATGGGATTTTATCAAGAAAGGGAATGGAACCAAATATAAATTTTGCCTCGGTCACTGTTTTGGCTTGGCCCCATGTTTAAAATACCAATATAAAACCAACGGCATGCACCAACACTTGAGAATTTTCGTCAAATGTTTATTAGCTTCAAGTTTTTTTTTGATTTTGTGATTTTTTTTTCGAAGATAATCAATTATTTGGTAGATTCAATTCCGTATAATTAATTTCATTATACAGTCCATTAAGTAGTTAAATCAACCGTTATCCTAATGACATTTGGATTTATTACAAATCAATACAATAAATAAACAATTTAATAAATAATTGATTTCTTGTCACTTATACTAGAACAAATTGATCAATTATGGGAAAAAAATATGTGTCTGCTTACCTTTAATCGACTTTCCCTTAATAATAAACTTTCAGTAGAAAGAGGCACACGTTCCCCAGACGGATGGATTAAACCACCATGAAACCGATAGATTTTTGTTGTTGGCGCATCCACTTCGATCCGACTAACGAATTTACTTGGCGTAAAGATATGTTGCTTATCAGTGAATCCTCGTACGACCTAAAAATAATCAAAAATCAGTTTCTTGTTACAAATTGTATGTAACTTTAGATGAAATGAAAATGATATGAGAATTTCATCTGCTAAAGGGTTAACGAACGAGAAGTTAATGAGGTGTTCAAAGTTCAAATGGAAGCGTACACTCTTAGGGCCATTCAACATTGCAGATTAGTGTATCTTGGCAATTTGCGGTGGGTCGTGTCCGGAGAGGATTCCGCAAAGATTAGTTGGTCATTCATCTAGAATGCATTTATCGACATTTGGTATCTCCATTTTTGCAGTGCAATATGCTGGTTGTGCAATTTCTCGCCTAGCATATGTTAGACTTTTAATCAAGTGTAACTGCTTGCAATGACTTCAATTTGTTTCATTGTTCCATTCGAATTTGCTTCCATATTAAACTCGTTATTTTCCAGATTATTGTACTGTACTGAAAATTATTGCATTTTACATACCTCACGACGTTTCAAATTCGTCTCGCCGTCCAAGTCGCATGTGTCAATATAGCAGACGCCATGTGGGTCACTCGATCTCAGCAGAAGTATGTCAGCTGGTACTGTTTCATTGTTGGACAAATGGATCAAATCTCCGACCCGGACATCTTGCCAGAGAACCTTCTTGTAGCGCTCCGACTCACTGCAAAAATAAAACCATAAAAATTTCGTTATTATCTTAATAGCATTTCACTTTACGAGGATGACAATAAAAAAAATTATCCAAAGTAATAAAAATCAATAAAAGGGACATGCTGTCGTCTGGCTAATATTTCTTAGGGTTCGAAGCCCTACAAATTTCGATGGAGGAAGAATAATAAAAGTTCGCTGACTAATTTTAGCTTTTACAAGTTTCTTAGAATCTTAATTGCAAGTTTCAGTACAGCAACAGGAATGAAATAACGAATTTCCTTATCTATTTTATTACTTTTACGGGCTTCTGAATTTTTTTTTTACAGTAAAACTCTTGAAATAGTGATGGTCTTAATATAATGTTTGTTAAATAAGATTTTGAAGAAAAAAAATGCTTTTTTTATATAAAAGAAGTTATCTTTAATGTACTATCTTAGGTGCGGTTTGCATGTAATATTTGATTGCGTTAATATGATTTTGTGACACAAAATTCAAGTTGCATCTGAAATTTATTGCTTAGAGATGCCGGAAGCGGAATTTTTCCATACAAAAATACCGGAAGAAATTCAAATTTTGACAACTTTTGCTAAGTGAATTTATTTTGTGATAGATGAATAAAATATGTTAAATAAAATCTGAATATTATACGTGAAAAAATTCAAGAAAAAATTGAAAGTGTAAATAGAGCCTTAAGGTGCCGCTCCACATGAGAGTAAATACGCGAGTAACTCTCAAAAACTCTCGAGAGTTACTCACAGGAGATTGTCCATTTGAGAGTTGATTTCGGGGACTTTTCTATCGCTACTAGTGAAATCGAGCTTTTAGCTTCTAGCGTTCTCGAGAGTTACTAGCGAAATTCAAACACTGTTCGTATCTGGCGAGCTACTCTCCGAGAGTTCAGTGGAGGCCTGTCGACTAGAGAGTAGAATCACTTTTGACAGCTCGCAGAAACTAGCTCGCGAGTTTTTGCGAGTTTCTGCGAGCGACTCTCAGAGACGTGTCCATTTGCGAGTAGCTGCTATCGAGAGGTTCTCGCCGGCATTTACTCTCATGTGGAGCGGCACCTTTAGATTCCCGGATAAAAAAAAAAACTAAAAAAAAAAAACGTTTAAAAATTTATTTTTCTTCGTGCAAATCATACTCTGTTCCAGTCATTGCCAACTTTATTTTTCTCACGAACCACATCTTAATGAGTTTAACTTCTTTAAGAAAAATGCGCCTCAGGCGAAAATTTTTATCGTTCAAAATGAAATATATGTTTTTAGTAGATCCGTTACTGTTTTAATTTCATAAAATAATGGATTTTTTAAACATTTTTCGTTACGCACTTCTCGACACCCCCTCCCTCTCGCAAAAAAATGTTTTGTCGACCGCCTAGTGGATCGTTACCTACCATTCTTTCTAGCCTATGCCATACTGTAACAAAAAAAGGGTGCTCGAGGTAACTCGAGCATGCCCATTTTTACGTTGAGTGCATTTGTTGAAGAGTCATAGTCAAAAAAGTTAACTTTCATTCTATTTTAGAATTCACGCTAACTAAGAAACATGGGAAATGCAGGACAAGGCGATTTTTGGAATATGTTCAGCCACAAAGATCGATCTCTTAAAAAGATTTTAAATTTTCAGTAAATTTTTCCTGGACATTTAAAAACGATTTATACGATATTTGAAGTTTTGGGGTAAACCGGTTTCACTGTTGACGTAGAAAATAAAATCTGTTCAATTAAATGTTTCTCTCATATTGTTGATAAAAATCTCGTGCTAAGCATAATGTTGGCACGTTAAACATAAACAATTTTCCACATGAAACGTCTACGATTCGGGGGAAAGGTCTTTAGCCTGGCTTAATATTTAATTGTTGCGGTACACACGTCCATAACCGACATTTTATTATGCAGAACATCGGAAATAGGGTTTTTTGGGTCAAAACTCTACATTTGGCATCAATGAAATTTGGGTCGAAAAAATTTTCATCGTCATCGCGTTGCCGTTGTTGTTGCTTTTGGTCTTTGGCGATTGTCGTGCGTGTTTATGCAAAAATCTCATTCTTTCGCTTTGATCCGCTTCGGATTTGGCGGTGAACAAACTTTCACACTCGTTCGCAGCCCACATAAATAAGTGACTCGCCTCCAACGTTACCTGGTGGCCTATGGTTGGTCACTTACATTCGAATGGGGGTCGAAAGGGGTTTTTAATTGGCAACGACCGCTGATCACATCGAATAATTCAAGACAATTTGACCATCTTTGGGGCGCCGCTGATTGACATGAATTAAGCGGTCGCCCATTACCATTTGAAGCATGTAAATGAACGAATTAACGGATCCGTGTGGCATAATGCTAATATTTATAAATACCGAAAATGGATAAAATAATTTGACCGATATATTAGGCCAAGTGTTGGCGTTTTGAATATTTTTTCCCCCATTTTAAACTAAAAATCGAAAGTAGTAAAGTTTATAAAATGAACTCGAGGAATTGCTCTGATACCCTCAGATCCACTTAAGATCAACTCGCCTGGTGACATAAATTTGTCAAAAACCCGCTACAGACACGTCATTAGAATGAACACTTAAAACGCAACTGTTTTTACCAGCGAAATTTTTGATAACATAAAGTACTTCCTTAACACGTTGACTGGAAGTGAAAAAGTCGGGTCCCAGAGGCCAGTAGATTTTTTTTATGTCAGTAGATTTTTTTTATGCCAAGTAATCATTTGTTGGACTCACAAAACTCATAGGCCAAACATCAAAAAAGAGTTTCCCGCAGGTCGCCTATATTTTTTTCCATAAGTTTCACACAGTTTTTTGCTTCCAATGCTTTATACTAAAAAAAAGTGACGTTAATGTGAGACCACCTCGGTCTCACACGGCAGTCAACCTGTTAATTTTGTCGTTGCAGCGTCCGTTCTACGTCCTCTTGTATTACACAAAAAAAGTTAAACCAGATTGGTGCACAAAATATTTCACTATATTTTTCCCCAAATTATGATTTTCTTAAGTGTCTGCATGCGATATTTCTAAAAAAAAATAAGACAAAAAAAATAATATTAGGATTTTTAGAAAACAATTAGTATAAAAATGAAAAACACGGTAGCGCAATCGGGGGTGCAAGACAACATAATGCAAAGGTTCCCCAAAGAAGGTCTTATTGTTTGTAAAAAAAAAAATATTTTTTGATTTTCAACCCTAGAATTAGAATTCACTCTATTCTGCTATAGTTTCAATCTGGCCTTCAAGATGAGGCTGGTGTAAAATCCACAATGCAAGGGCTGCGGAGAAGAGCAGGAAACGGTGGAACATTTCTTGTGTCACTGCCCAGCCTTAACCCGTACTCGCGTCAAATGCTTCGGCCATCCCATGAGGCAGGAACTCAGGGCTGGGAGCCAATTCGGAAATATATAGCACTGTCGGGATGGCTAAACAACCGTACTTGAGCTCAATCTGCTCCAGCGAGGGACATCGGAGGTGTACAATGGGCCCAACTTGAGGCATA
Source organism: Chrysopilus asiliformis (assembly GCA_964034945.1). NCBI lineage: Eukaryota > Metazoa > Arthropoda > Insecta > Diptera > Rhagionidae > Chrysopilus > Chrysopilus asiliformis. Next base: position 48,305,762 of record OZ035960.1, read on the forward strand.
CGTGCGTGGGGTTCCCTTGTGAGCCCCCCTCCTATCAAACCAACCAACCAACCATAGTTTCAATCTTTAGGGCCTAGAATTACTTGACGCCGTACTGCGAAGGGGAAAGGGCGGGGGGGGGGGGGGGGGGTGCTAAAGTTTGACTACTCCCAAAGTCGGTACGATAAAATTAGGAAATAACGGTCTTGAAATTTTCGATCTCTTAAAAAATGTGGTCGAATTTTCGGCCGTAGCAAGAAGTTCAAAAAAGGGGGTCGAGGGTTTGACTTCTAAGAAGCCCTATAGAAAAATCTGTTGCAAAATGTGGCGAGGGGCAACATGTCTAGTTGTGACGAGGGGCAAAATGTCTAGTTGTGACGAGGGGCAAAATGTCTACAAGCAACTGCTACTCACTAAGCTGCACAAATTTTTTAAGCTTGAATTCAGCCAATGAATTTCAAACCAAATAATTTATATAGCTTCAAGTTGCAAATAATTTCGGAAATTATTAGAAGCTTCCAAAAAGGGCCAACATTCATAAAACGACAGCACTTGTAAATTAATATTCATGAAGCTCCCCCCATAAAATGGAATGCGATCTTTTGCTCATGAATAATTCTAAAGTGTAGAATGGAAATGAGGCTTTCTTCACTAACTTCGCCCAGTTAGTTGCTCCAATTGAACGTAGGTTGACGAACAAATAAAATAACGCAACAGAAAACCGGCGACTTTGTGCGTTGGTCCGTCACGTCCATGTGGCATTTAATTAATTCAAAATCTGATTAAACATTTACAGGGGTGAGTGTACGCCGAACGCTTCAACACTCATAAAATGTGTACAAATCAACAAAACATTAAATGATACGTAACAATTTAGGGGTAGTTTAACTGTTGAGCTGTTTCACCCTGGGGTTGTTGTTTGTGTAGCTGGCTATCAGGTGAGTGAACAGACCCAGTTGAATTGAAGGGAAATCGGATTTTCTATTGATGAAAATTAATACAGGATTAAATTTTCCAGATGAGGGAAAGCTCGTACTTCGAAAATTGGAAAATTTTAATTGAAAATGTCACAAAACTTGATTGCAAGTTGGGAAAATGAAAATTTATGCAGGGTGGGGAGAATAATTTGTCATTGTTGACATTTTTCACACCACCTTTCAGTTCAATTAAATGTCAACCAGAGTTAAATCAATGTTTTTACCACCTGTTACGCTACTCTGGCTCTTGATTACGTCGGTTTCGAGCACGGTGGTTAATCATAATAACCGTGACCATCATAACATAATTCGCAGTATCGGACATATTTCGGTATATCATCAGTTCAGCTATTTATTCATGTAGTCATAGATTATGCTTAATAAAAATATTTGGAAGGCGGCCAAGGGGTGGGCAGGTTAAGTTCACTGGTCGGAATGGTGTTTATGATGTTAATTGGAAAAGTACAGACGGCTACTGACAAATTTGTATGATAAAATTGATGGACGTACCTGGATATTTGATGAATTTAATGGCGAGCGAGGGGAAAGGTTTAGAGAACAGGCGCTTTACTTCCGTGATATAATCAGATATATTACGGAGATATGGGGCATTTAGCACATTCGTAATCATAACAAGTTAATTTATAGATTCATTACTTAACATTTTACAGGGTTTATTGCTATAATTGTATGGTATGATAATTTTATCGGCATACAATTTGACTGTGTTATTACTGGTAGATTTTTAGATTGAGCTATCGATCGTATTTGACAGTTTTCTATATGTAAATATTTACTTTTTAAAAGTTTAACAATCGCATTACATTGGATGTAAAATCAATACACCCCTCTTCCCCCACAGCTATATTGGCTATAGCTCTGGATACACTAAACAAATTTTTAAAATTGCGATAAACACTGCCCGAGAACTTTTGAAGTTTTGCCCACCCTGAACTAGAGCTAATTTTTTCAAACCACTTCCAGATTCGGAGTCAGCCACATCAAATTATCAAATTATTCAAAAATGATTGTAATATCTTTGAAAAAAATAATTTTAATATCTTTGACAACACAAAAGTATTTTTTTCTGTTATTTATAGTACCTACCAAAAAATATTTCTGAGTAATGAAAATTTTGTTTCAATTTTGCTAGTACGACCAAAATATATCAAATTATGGCCGAAGTGTGATTTGCTTGAGCCAATCAAAATTTTTGCATGTGATAGTAGACCAAAATCAAATCGCCCTGTTTGCTGATTTTGTACATTGATATGAGGGAAAGGCACTAAAATAGCTGATTAAATTTTAAAGTGTTATCAACAGCACTAAAATAAGTTTGGATTTGATTTCATGACTGTTTTTTTTTCATTCACAATTTAGTCGAAACCATGAGTTGACTAAAATTGTTTAATATGCATGATTCAGGCATAATAAATGCACTAATTAAAAAAAACATGAGCCCTATTAGTAGTCATAAAGATAAACTCAAATGCAAGATATTGCAAAATATTAAACACCAGCCTATTAATAAACAAATTTAATCCGGAGTTTAGTTAAACAACAAAACTATTATGCTTTCTGCTCAAACCTGGTATGAAATTGAAGAATGGTACGCATTAAATCTGTGGTCACAAGGAAAAATTGCTTAAGTCGAAAAAGCGTGTTTTGAGTAATTTGGGTTTAAATTTTTGATTACTTTCTGGAAAAAATTGGTTATTCTTTTAAACGAAAAATGTTTTCCAGTTTGAAGTAAACACATTAAAGACTACTTTAAACTCAAAAGAATCTTAAAATCCAATTTGGTTAAAGTGTTATCATAAAAAAGGCGTTTCTTCCATATTATAAATAAGTTTTTCCAAAACCATAGTAAAGCAAAACTGACTTAGGTTATATGGTTTTTGCTCTGCCATTCCTCAGAGGGACACAGCATGAAAACCAAACTTTGACAGAATATAGAACTGGATATGGAGAATTCAAATATTCACCAACCTTTAAAAGTACATAACTCGACTTAAGCGGTTTTTCCTTGTGACCACAGAAATGTACTTTTTATGAAACTTGATTGGTAAATAAGTGCAAATAAAATCTCTTCGGATGCAAGAAAACCTATGGATTTGAAGGAATTTGCTTCAGTTAAGTTGAAGGCAGTTAAATTATCTTCACTTCCACCCACAATAGGAGCCGCACAACACCATATTATCAGGTGTAAACTTGGCTTGGAAAAGACTTAGACCCTCAACAGTGGGGATGGACATTTAACAACAATTTCTTGCAGCCAGGTAGTACATTCCTTCCACCAGCACCGGAAGAACTCCTGAATTCCGTTTTTTGCAACTGCACAAAAGGTTGTGGTTCCAATTGTGGATGCAGAAAAATAGGATTACCGTGCTCCATCGTTTGTAGGTTTTGTCGGGGTCAATCATGTTTAAATCCTGCTTCTTGTGATATCACTGAATCCTTTGACAATTTAAACGATGTCGACGATGAACTCGATCTTATTGGTACCTTAACATTAAATGCAAGTGAAGGTGATACCTATATGGAAGATGAAGGGCAACAAGAACAAGAAGAAGGAGAAGAAGAAGCAGAAGAAGAATAAATGAATGAAGGTGGAAAGAATATGGATTAGGCCTACTGGGGAAACCATGTAAAAAACGCGCCTTGTATTCTACCTCAATGGTGGTCGGGAAACGAATGTACAGTTCACAGTGTCTGGACTTCTATCTCGAAAACTGTTGCCCCTACAAAAAAACCTTATTTAACCTTTTTTGTCGAGAATTTGCGGAGGATCAATTCATCTGAACACAAAAAATGCGGACAAGCCATACAAAGCGAGATATTTACGATTTATTTGACTTTTGACCTTGAATAATAGCAATTTATCTGTGCGACGCATAGTTTGACGACTTGTATCTCGAAAACTGTTTGTCCTACAAGAAAATTTTATTTAACCTTTTTTGTAGAGAATTTTATTGTGATTAATTCATCTGAACCTCAAAAAGACGTACAACCCGTACAAAGTGAGATAAACGCAAAAAACTGATTTTTTGGGCCTTTGACCTTGAATAACTCACGACGCCGGCAATTTTGGAATGGACTTTTGGGACGTTGTTTGTTATGCCAAAATAAAGGTCTGTTCAAAAATCCAGTTAACTAGGATTTTTTAAGAGGTTAAATCCTAATTTTCCTGGATTATTATGCGTTCACATCTATCAGTTGCAACTGACAGTTTTTTGTGAAAATTTTCCATTCATTTTGATTGCAGAGTTCAAAAAATACCGGTGGATAATAAAGAGAGAGCGTGTGTTTGCAATATTATTGCATTAAGTTCAAAAAATAATATTTGGTTCTATTCTAATGCGATACGACTGAAGCGACTGACGCGAACGTTTACTTACACCAATCAGTTGGGTATCAGGTTTGTTAGAAAAACTGATCTGCCTACGATTTTTTTCGTGGTTGCCCATGAGTCGTCTGATTTTACGTTCACACCAATCAGTTTCCCATCAGTTTCCCAAAAACTCATGGAAAACTGATAGATGTGTAGCCTACTTAAACCGAATTTCGTTCAATCCTCTTGAAATAGATTTCCATACTAAATTAACCTCGATTATTATTCGATAATTAGATTTTTTATGTACCATACAGATTCGACAAACCAAGTCTCGACTACAGTAGATATCGATTGAATTTTGATGTATGAAAAATTTATGTAAAATTATATCAAAAATACTTTTAATCGTCACAACTTTTCGGTACAACCCAAAACCGGAAATCCAAAAGCAAAGTGTATTTCGTTAGCATGAGGGTGTTTTACATTTTCCTGTCTAACTTTAAGACTCTAGATTCGTTTGCAATTTTTCGTATTTACTAATTTTTATTATCAATAAATTGCACAACACGTTTCGAAAAAAAAAAACAAACAAAAAATTACATTAAGAAATTCGATTGTACATTAAGGTGATGTGTTTATCAATTTAAATTTGATACGGAAAATGTTTTCCCCAAATATTTGCTCCAGGTTTTTTCGTTCTTTTTTTTATTGATTCCATCAAATTAAATGTTAGCCAAAACAAACAAAATTCCCACACCGAATGGTCTGCTGTGGATAAAAATAAATTTGAAAAGATAACCTTATAGAAAAACTGGGAAACGCCAACATAACAATGAAAATATGCTGTGAAAATGTTCATAGCTCGAATCAATAACTGACAAACAGGAAAAGTGCATGGAAAAACCAAATAGAGTTGTCACAATAGACGAAATGCTTATTTTATGGTAGGGGAGACTGGAGATTGTGGGATCATGGGGTAAGTTGATACAGCACTGTATCTCGATAACTAACGGTCCAATTCGAAAATTTCAAAAGAACAACAATATTAAATCAAGATAATTTGATAACTTCATCAATTTGTACAATACTTTTTAGAAATTATTCTTTTTTTCGGTTTGATTCATTTGGGCGGTATTTATTTTATATAAGTTCAAATAATAGAACATAAGTCCAAATTATAGAGCTAATGAACAAAAAAATTGTTGGTTCAAATAACTGGGAGTTCAAATAAAAGGTGTTCAAATAATCGAGATTTGCCCGTATCTGTTATTTTAAATTTAAAAAAAAAGTAAAGACAATAAGTATTTAGAATATGATTTTACACAATTTTTCCATACATTGAAATCCAATTGGTGTCAATTTTTATAAATCCAATTAGATTTCAAGACCTTTATATGTAAAAAGGGTTAAAAAAAGACCAGAATTCCAAGCCAGAAACCTCCGAAAGCTTTGAAGAATCGAAATTTGAAGGATAAAAATAATGTATCAAAAGTTTTTTTTAAAAAAATGAATAAATTTCATTAAATTTAATGGTTTATATTATTTATTTAATAATAAATCAAAATTTTCAATTTCGTACTTGAAGTTTTTGATTGGAAATACCACCCTTAATATCTAAGCTTGAAATGAAAGTTTCTGCTCTAAAAGGGTGTTTTTTTTAGACGTGTGGTTTTCAAGAAGAAAAAAAACGCATATAATTAAATGTTATGGCCAAGAGTTTAGCTTTATTATAAAGATAAGGGTTTGCCATTATGTTTATACCCGTATTTTTTTAAAAATGATTTCGGGCAAGTGGCCGCCGCGGCTGGCTCGAATAAATTCCAGCCGAGAGGACCAATTTTCGACCACTTTTTGCAGCAATTGGGGCCGTATGTAAGCAATAACGCGCCGAATATTCTCTTCCTAGGCGTCAATCGTCTCGGGCTTATCTGCGTAGACAAGCGACTTCACATAACCCCACAAAAAATAGTCCAGCGGTGTTAAATCGCACGATCTTGGAGGCCACGCCACAGGCCCACGACGCGAGATAATGCGCTCACCAAAAGTTTCCTTCAATAAATTGATTGTTTCGTTGGCTGTATGGCATGTAGCGCCGTCTTGTTGGAACCAAAGGTCGTCCACATCAACATCCTCCAATTCAGGCACGAAAAAGTCATTAATCATGGCTCTATAGCGTTCCCCATTGACTGTAACATTATGGCCGGCTTCATTTTTGAAGAAATATGGACCAATGATTCCCTCTGCCCATAGAGCACACCAAACAGTGACTTTTTGAGGATAAAACGGCGTCTGAAGAATGGCTTGTGGATTACCATCCCTCCAAATGCGACAATTTTGCTTATTGACGTACCCATTCAACCAAAAGGGAGCTTCATCGCTGAACAACATTTTCTTGTGAAAATCGGGATCGGTGGCCATCTCGTTTTGGGCCCATTCACCGAACGTGCGACGAGCTTGATGGTCGTTTGACGAAATGGCAAACCAAACTGAGCATAAATCAAGTGACAACTGTCAAAAAGACCAACTCCGAAAAAAGTAGTGCCAGATTGAAAACCACACGTCTAAAAAAACACCCTTTACTTTAAAATTCCTTTATTAAGTTTCATTTGTAATTTATGATCTTTGAGTAATTTGAGGATTTCTAAAAAGTGATTCATCAATGCCCAGTCTGCCCTACTAAAAAAAAACTTTGTTGAATCAACTGAAATTGATCTGAAAAGTAAAAAAAAAATAAACAAATTCGTTTCTGTTTTTGTTTAAATCTTCTAGGGGATTTTTTTCTGTTGCATGCAAAACATGTTAAGATAAGATTCAATTGCATGCAACTAATGCAGCTATAAATGCTAACTTCAAGATACGGAAGCGTTTACACCGCGAATGCCGCGAGGTCATGAAGTTTGAAAGTGAAATCAGTGAAACTTGAAATGATTCTCGGGGCAATTGAAGCTAATGAGATTGGGGGAGAAGAGCTTTGTAGAGTAAAACTGGGAATTGCTAATGGACTTGTTTCCATTAATTAAGCAATTAAACAGTCAAAGACCCACGTGCATAATCGACGTAATATTCAGCTAATATTCCATTAAATCTAATTAAATGTCTTACTGTAGAAAATTGTTAAATCCGAGAAAGTTTCGCATTATCGAAGTTTGAATATGCTATGCGAAAGAATGGGCCACCTTATCCCATCGCAAGTAAGACCAAAGTTCTTATCGTCTAGTCTTTGCCGAAAATAAAACGTTCATTGATTTTGGAAAACGATTCCGACGAGGTGAGGGATGGAGTGCGTTTCATACCTCTTTCCATTCATCAGTGAACATAAAAACATTTCGCGATAATTGCCAGCCGGGGCCTTTTATTCGTTGTGAATTTGATACGAGAATGGCGTGAAAAAGTTGAACATAATCACCGCTTTTATTATTGAATTATGATTTCATGTGCAAAATCATCCTACAAAGGCAGGCTCTGTTGCTAGCACGAGGAGACGTTGAAAAGTTTTGAGATCAGCATTTCTGAGATTTTATTTTAAATTTAACCCATTCAGTACGATTTTCGAAATAGCTATATAAAAAATCAATCTTGGTGTTTATTTTGATATTTATAGGACTAAAAAATATTTTCTGTGAAAAAATGGTCCTTGGGTTATTCAGGATATTTCTAGGATTTGTTGCCATATGGTAACACCTAATTTCCACTAATGTTTGTTATGATTTAAATAAACAAATTCCACAAAACTTCTCATAATTCTTGAAATTAAAATCATTTTGTAGATATTAATTTGATACTTTGAGGTTTTTTAAGCTAATCTAGTAAATGTTACCGTAAGGTAACAAAAATATTGAAAGGGTTAAGAAACTGCATTGAAAATAGTCGGAGTGATGTAAAGAGTATAGGTAGGTATTTACAAGATATTCCCGCATTTTTTAAATTCATTATTAACACAATACTTTCTATAGTACAGTATGTATAAGTTGGTAAAAATGTTGAAAAATGTGATTTTATGCCAGAGGCTGCACCCCTGATAACTTTGCATTAACTGTTTATGGGATATCGGAGAAAGGGTCACATGGATTAAATAAGGCTGGTTTTAGTGGAAAAGTAATTTGTATAAGCGACGATCTATCGAATGGTGAGAACCAGATACAAATCCGTTCAGAGGTAGACGAAATGGCAGGTGAGGGGGTTAAAGAAAACAAGGTTTATAATTGGCATATAGAAAATGTTGCGATGTAGGTACTCCTGTGCAAATTTTAAGCCATATTACACCAACCGACACCGCATGATGTTGCTAAAAGTTCGAAAAATTTGGAAATGATTGTAAAGAATGGAATATAATTAAAAAAAAAAAACTAGTACGAAGGAGGAGGTAAAATTAAAAAGCCTATATTTTTATGGATGAATAATATTATATATGTGGGAAAAATCACATCAAAATTTATTGGATGTTTTTTTAGTCAAGTATGGACATAGAGAAACTCAATTTATGCAATCAAAAGTTCATAAATTTTGCGATTGTGTCACTTGTTGATGGCCCCGAAAAATTTTTACTTGTTGATGCTTCCGAAAATGGCAGAAAATCCCAACCTCCGAAGGCAAAGTTTCCGTTGGGGCAGAACAGTACTGTGCGACACGATGTAAAAACATAACAACAGCTATAATTGCCAATCTGGTAATTATTGAAAACGTACCTAATGGCCTTTTTTTGCCCATTAACGAACTTAGCCTTGCATTTTACGAAAAACGGATCTGAGCAAAATTTCAAGTCTGTAGCTCAATCCGTGCGCCCGCAATCCGCGCTACAGACGAACGGACGGACATGCAAAAATTAATTATTTTTATCATTCTAAACACACTGGTGTAATTCATTTTTGTGTGTGATGACGGGATCTTGGCGTTACAAACGGTAAGGCAAAGTTAATAAACCCTTTGGTTTCACCATACGGGTATAAAAATAGTTTTTTATGTAAGAAACCTAAACAACAATTTTTTTGCATTTTTACGTAAAAAATGGTAAAAACCTTATAGACGGGTAAAAACGTAAAAAAACTAATAAAAAACTGGAAAATTGGGTACTGCTTTCAATTATACGAAGCGCTACTACGAAAATGTTCATCCAATTTGTTCAGTTTGGTTCATTAGAGTCAAAGGTCATCACATCAACAGTGTTTGTCTGTATTTTTCGCATTTATTAACATTTTTATTGCTCTAAAATAATTTAATTACAGATAATTGCGAAAGTTTGTGAATTGGTTTTTATTAAATTTTTTATTTTCAATTTTTTAAGCTTCTTACGGTTTTTTGTGTTTATGTTAAAATTGAGGCTTTTTACGTGTAAAAACTGCGTAAATTACTTTACGTGAAAAATGGCACAACAACGGGCAGAACCTATACTTTGGCGCCGCTTTAAAAAAAATCAGTTGTGTTGTGATCAAGTGGACATGTTACATTTAAGTATGAAATTCGATGTCGTTCATATGGCCACAGCGAGCACGTTTGCACTGATTCATTCTTTGGCGCCAATTTTCCACCACTCTTCCACATATATCGGCCGGAACGTTGGCAATTTCGCGTTCGATATTGTTCCTGAGCTCCTTTAACGTTGTTGGCTTGTTGGCATAAACCAACGACTTAACATAACCCCATAAAAAAAAATCCAACAGCGTTAAATCGCATTAGCGAGGTGGCCATTCGACTGGACCATTTCTCGAGATCCTTCAATAGATCAATTGTTTGACCAGCTATGTGGCTTTGCTCGTTCGTGAAGTTCACCATGATCAAAATGTAAACCTTGACTGACGTTTTAGCATTGCCAGATCATAAAAAAAGTTTTAGGGTGCGTTTTTATTAAAATGTAAAATTGTTATGTCCTTATTGAAAGACCCTTTAGACACGTACAACGGACAGACCGACAGACAGACGGATGCACTGACATCTTCATAATTTTGCCTGAAACGGATTTCGTACTGATCACCAATTTTCTATGTCCCCGTTCTCGAGGCGGTCTCCGTCATGAATACAATACTTTCCCTCCATAGCAAAGGAAAGTAAAAATCATGAAAGGATGTTTTTATGAACTTTGCGGCTGTGAAAAATGCTATTCATATTTTATTTTCTCGATATCTTCTACAACAAAAAATTGCGCCGCAGGACAAAATTTTATAAAAAATATTCCGCAATCGGAACCGAAATCAATGCAATGCTCTCCAACGAACTATACTAGAAAATTTTCAAAAAAAAACGACAATCTTATGAATTGATTTAAAATTCACATCTAGCATAGTGTCGTGTTTAACGCCCCTGCCCTGGCGGTGATTGTCACTCAAAAATCCCCTCAATATCTCTACGTGTTAACTTTTGGATAAATTTAATCACAATTAAAACAAATTACTATAGAAATCAAATACTTTTTTAACACCCTCCTTAAAAACTCCAAAACAAAGCTCCCCATTCGTCTACATTTACTACTATTTGTATGGAACATTAAACCACTTAACTTGTTTGAATATTAATTGACATAATTAGGCAGACATCGGATATTAAATTTCCAACAAAAATAGTTATTATCCATGCACTCAAACGACCTTGTATTTAATATTGCCTGAAATAAGGAATTTCGTTGTTCATTGTTCACTGAAAGTGAATATCAATAACTTTTAAAAACTTTTGGGTATTTATTTTCTTGTGTATTTTGCAAAGTTAAGACATTTTAAACAAATTTACTGGAAATGACGAAATAAAATTAATTTCCATGCGATCTCCTCTTTGGCTAATGGCGGAAATAAAATAACTTGGTGACAATTTAAACAATATAAAACTTGGTCGGGTTCATTGTTCCAAATGATGCTATATTTACTATTTAAACATCTGGATGTTCTCTTCTAATGTCAAATGAATAAATAAACATCTAAAGGGAAAACTTGTCTTGTTTCCATTGGTCTTGTTTACTAAGAATATTCTCGACTGGAAAAATAAAATAAAATTTTTCAACCAAAATTAAATTCGCATTTACTTTGAGTGAATTAAATTCATGTTTACTACTATTGTGCCTTGAATCCTTTGATGCTCGTTAACTACATTTTAATGATGCTAGAGTTTTGGATTTTCCCAGGATTGCTGTAGTTATGTGATGGTAAAAGTTTTATGAACTTTGTAAATTAATGCGACTGTAAAAATTGCTTATTCATTGCGGAAAACGAATTAACACATTTCGAATTAGTCAAATTCCTTTATTTTCTTGCTAAATATTGTGAAGTTTTCGGGAACTCATGTTAAACTAATTACAGAAAAACGGCTCTAATTAAAATGGGGTTTCTAATTAAAATAAATTCACAAACAATACAAATTATACTAAGTTCAGACCGACACAAAATCACGTAATTTTGAAGATTTTCGTAATTTTGAACGAAATCTTCCTCGAAATCACGAGCTTTCCAGTACATTAACCTGTTTTCAAAAATCACTGAAAGTATGCAATTTCCACAAAATTACGAACGAAATCAAGCAAAAACAATGAATACAACCCTGCATCACTTATTCAGCTCTCTTGAGTACATCAGTTTTGACATTTGCGCCGGATTAGAACGACGGAGATATAAGAAAAAGAAGCCGTGTTCCGCACGCGAAAAGGATATATTAGTAAACAACCTACGCGGGGCAAAAAAAAATGGACCTGTTTTTGATGCGATTAGATATGAAATGGAAAATAATTGTTTATTTTCATTACAGATAATTTCCATTGTCGTCTAAAGTATCTAATTCTGTTTGCACATATTTCATCGATGTTTTGAATTGTATTATTCATCATATTACTAAAATTCATAGCAATCCTACACTAAAATTCATAGCAATCCTGTAGTTGAAATGTGAAACAAAATTACCTTAATCTCTGTGTGAACACTTTGGTTTAAGTTCTAAATCATTTCGTAAAATTACGTGTTTTGTGTCGGTCTGAACTTAGTATTACTTTAAAAAAAAAAAAATACTGATGTTAGTTTAAAGTTTAGTAATTAACAAAATATTTTTAATTTTTGTGCAAGACTTGCACACACACAGAAAAAATAGTAAATCTAACTAATTTTTAATGGGGTATCGTAACTATTACTAAAATAGTTAACTGCAATTACAAACAAAAGCAAAGCTTCAATTTCTAGGGGTTAATCGTCAAATACTCTCTATGCACTCAGAGGAAAAAGTTCACCAACTGAAGTCTATGTGAACTTTTTCAGTACTCTGGCGAACAAAGCTTACCCCCACACTTGGAAGTGGGAATTTACAATGCTTTACAGCTAGTGCAGGTGAAGTTTCCGTAACAGTAGGGAAACATTTAGATCGTGTGTACCGCGACCTGAAATGAAGTATTCCCTGTCACAGATGTGTTAACCCTATAATAGCTCTAAGTTTTCTTATGATAATTACCCTACCACAATTTAACTTTACTTCCCCAGCTGAACAGACACCGTGCATAGTTGAACAAAAGGGAACAAATCGACTTCCACAGGCCAACAGTTCACTTGTGGAAGTCGAATGGTTTTCAAAATTTTCGCATAACATTTTCATCATATTGGTATAAATATGTTGGCACAGCAAGATGCCATACGTCCTTCTTGTTTGCCATACGTCCTTCTTGCTTGCCAAGCGAGGCACTCGATGGGTGCGATGGATACTGAACTCAACTTCAACTTGTCTTATGTACTCCGAGTTCATAAAACATGTCCGCATCATGAGTGAATGAAAATTTTAGATAAACTGTACATTTGCTGGAGGTATACAGTAAAAATATTAATCCGTATCTTTTCAGTTCAACTGCATAATACTTTAAATGTGCTACAAGTAAACATATTTTTTTATTTACCTGTGATAGGTAGTTTTTTCCCCATTTTTTAGTTTACCTTGAGCAATTATAATGTTTACCTGCCCTGAGAAAATTATACACCTGTTGTAGGCATGCTTACAATCTCTTACATCGTCGCAATCTCTGCCTCAGACAAACGTGTTCTACACGGAAAAAACATATAGGAACCATTCCACCAAAATCTCATGCTCCAGTCCCATATTTATGGGAAAAAACGGCCAAATATGGGAATCATTCCTATAAAAAAGGTGTAACAGCTCCCACATTTTTTAGGACACATTCCAATAAAAAAGTGGTCGTATTCTTTTTTTTTTGGTGTAACGATTCCCAAAACTATGGCAAAGACTCCAACGTGTTACATGGGAGAGATTACTATATATGTTAGACTGGTTGCGACAAAAATATGGCGACATTCGCTTTTGTAAAGGACTCAATCTCATAAAACGTTGTAATGTCTCCATTGATTATTGGATTCTCTCCTATATATATTCGCGACATTCTAATTTGAAATAAGACACGTTCCTATAATTATAGCACCAAGTCCTATCTGTATAGGACTGGAGACTTTTTTTTATTGGATTCTGTCCAATCTAAAGGGGACAAACAAAAATTCGAGTTATCGAATATCCGAGATAGAGAAGTCCGGGACTTGAAAATATTCGAGATACCAAATAGCTCGATCAAAAAAAATGCCCTGTAATTAAAAAATTTTTCCGACGCAAGTGTCAGAGTGTGGCACTAGGCAGGTCCAAGCTATATATACTCCGAGTTCGCAAACCACGTGTGAATTATAATCGAAGAAAAAATTCGACTTGAATTATCGTATTCGCTGAATCCTATTTGAATAGGAATGAGTCCAACAAAACTTAGGATTCATTCAATTTTTTTTGTAGGACTGAGCCCTACATAATATTGGAGTCAATTCTAAAAACAGTGAGAATGATTCCATTTCATAATATAGTAATGATTCCACCTCAGATTAACAACGTCTCCAATGCAAACTAGGAACGAGTGCTACTTTTGTTGGAATGTGGGCATTCTTCTCTCAGCCCTATTTACATAGTGATGATTCCACCAAAACTAGGACTAGTTCCAATATTTATGGAAGCCTTTGCTACAAAATGGTGGAATGACTCCTATAATCGCTTTCCACCATTTTATAGGAACGATTACTATGCGGATTTTTTTCCGTGTACTATTGCAGACTAACTCCAATTACTCCAAATAAATTTGTTTCCCCTTAACCTACCGAAAGTTGAGAGATTCATCTGTAGATAAACAGACATCTATGTGTGGAATCTTCGCCTATACTAGCTAAAAAGTCCTGCAGCAGGGGCGCATCGCGTTGGCAATGGCATTAAAGTGGCAATTAAAGTTATTAAAACTTAATAAAAGTATATTTCTACTTTCTGAATTACTACTTCCTTATTTCTACATCAATGCACTCGGAAATATTAGTTTTGATGGATTGATGGATTTTAAAAGGATTTTAAAATTTTACCTGTTTGCTAGCTGGGTGAGGGTCTGCACTTAGAACCTATACTCAATTTTTCTCAGTGTGGAGACAGAAAAAAATCTCATTAAAAAAGTTCATTTGCATCGGAGAGGAGGAAAGGAGTGGTCCAATTGGATTTTGACGTATGGAACGGTTATGTAAAATCATCTTCAAGTAAAGTCTTCATAAATTTTTCGATACGATGCACCGTTTTCGAGTAAATAAGGAAAAAAGTATTCCATTTGTATTAGGGAGGGGGATTTTGATGTAAGAAGAGTTATGTAAAATCATATTCAAAATCTTTCATATTAAAAGGCGAAATTCAAAATATTTCGTCATCCAAAACACTGGTCCATCATTATACCCGTATGGTGAAACCAAAGGGTATACTAACTTTGCCTTACCGTTTGTAACGCCAAGATTCCGTCATCACACATAAAAATGAATTACACCAGTTGCATGTCCGTCCGTTTCTCCGTCTGTCTGTCTGTCCGTCCGTCTGTGGCGCGGATTGCGGGCGCACGGATTGAGCTAGAGACTTGAAATTTTGCGCAGATCCGTTTTTCATAAAATGCGAGGCTAAGTTCGTTAATGGGCAAAAATGGACCATTAGGGGGGGTACCCCCCCATACGAACGAAAACGGTTTTTGTAAATATCTCGAAAACGGTGCATCTTATCAAAAAAAGTGCGAGAACAAAAGTTATTTAGGATATAATTCTACATAAAACTCCCATACATCAAAATCCAATTGGAATAAATTTTAAAAAATCTTATTGGAAAGTTTAACTTCAAAGTGGAATTTTGGTACAACTGTTCAAATTTTGATACGAATATCACCATACGGGTCTCCAATGATTGCCAGATTGGCAATTATAGCTTTTGTTATGTTTTTGATTAACGACTGGTTTCATGCGTTACAAACGGTATACTAAATGTAATATTCTTATGATTTTCAAATGGAGTATAAAAAGTTTTATTGACGCCAGTTTAAGTTCACTAATCAGCAGTATTTTTAATGTTTATCGTTTAAACGTGTTCATGTTTGAATTTTGGCGAAAAAAAATCCAATTTAAAATCAATACTAAATTTAAAATGATTTAATAATAAATCGATAAATGATTTACCGAATAAAAATCCAGTTGATTAGTTTAAATTTTTATTACCAGAACTCAATTGAAAATCTGAATACGCCAAAAAGTTCTCCAAATCAATTTAATATTTTTTTTTAATGGAACCCTAAAAGAAGAAGAAAAAAATTACCAGCCAATGGTGCGTAATTCATCCAATGCTATTTAAAACGATGCCATTTTTATTTATAAACATTGCCAGTCTCCATATGAGAATCGTTCATTCCCAACATTTAATTTGGTTTCGTTTGAGGTCAAGTTACATTGAAGCCGATGGATGGTTTAATTATCAAACCGTCAGACATAAAAATCATTTTCTTTTAATATCCGGATATGGTTTTTTCAACTCTGAAGAGTCACGGCATAAACCGCAAAGCAGTTTCTGAATGAGAAAATGAAACAAAACTCCAACATATCGAATAAAAAGTTTTATTGCTATTATTCAGCTACGAAAATATTATTAAAATATCAAGTTGATATTTTGGGTGCAGAAAACATGAGGAAAAAATCATTTAAAAACTCGTTCAATGTCAGCTAAAGCATGGGAATAATGACTTAATTTTCATGTTTTTATTTCGGAAATCGGCTAGCAGAGGTCATTTTACTATTCGATTTTGAAATTTTGTTTAAAATTATTATCGATCGATGGACACTTACAAAACATTTGGCTGGAAATTTTAATTTCGATTCGATTTGAAAACATTTTCGTTGTGTGTTTTTCAATTATTTCGACACTTGCTGAGTTCTTCCTTGATTCATAAACTTTTGTTTATTTTGAGGAAATGGTCTGTTAAATATTTGGCGAATTCTATAGTTTCCAATAACGTTTATTTTGCAATTGAAACATGTTTCTGCGGTTGTGATTTTTTCAATATTTTATGTTGGTCGCTTAATTATGTTGGTCGTGTTTTTTTCGATACTAGAATTTTTCTTTAGGCCTAAAAAACTTTGCACACTAGACTAATAATGGCGTATATTATTTGCTGAATTCGATAAGATATGTTAGATATTTATATATTGGTATTGTTATCGAATGACATAGTAAGAATTATGACAGTTAAAGACGTAATAATGTTGATGGAATGAACGTAAATAAAAAAAAACGCTAAAGGCAAACCCATGTTGTATTATCATAAAGAAATCAAATCATTCATTCTTTTATAAATGAATTTGACAGAAAAATAAACATTCCTTATCTAAGGATACACCCTATATTTATGTCATCATCATAATCACAGCCATTATACTGCTGTCGTCATTGATTAACTAAAAAAATCTTTTTTCCTCAAACAGTGCTGCCATTTATCAGAGCCGCAACTAGGATATCTTTGACGTTTTGCAAGAGCAGTAAAACTGCGGCCCATCATTTAAAATGAATTAATTTTATATCCATTTTAATTTCTAAATGAAATCTTATAAGGAACAAATGTCAGTAATAATTTGAAAAAAATTTGCTTCTCTCGAAACCAATTTTTTAATAGTCCAAATCGGATATATTTATAACACTACCCGGCAAAAAAAGGACTTTTTTGTGTTGCCAAAGGTTTTACAATCTTTTTAGGGTAATTTGACGTCACTGATTCCTAATCTGCAAGTGGTTTGGCCAAATTGACTCTAATTTTTGAGAAAAACCTAAAAAAGATGTTTTTTTTTTTCGAAAAAATCCATATAAAATCTAAATATCCACGGCAATAAAAACAGAAAAAAAAACTTTTCAATTTATATAATTTTTTTTTTAAATATTTTTACTGGGATTTTCTCAAAAGCTAGAGTCAATCTGGCCAAACCACTTGCAGATTAGGAATCAGTGACGTCAAATTACCCTAAAAAGATTGTAAAATCTTTGGCAGCAAAAATGGCTGCTGTGCAGTGTAATAAATTTAACTACTTCGTAAGAAAATTTACTATTTTCTGGTTAAATTGACTATTTGTTGTAATTGAAATCAATTCTTTTGTAATTGAAATTAATTAGACGCCTCCGTGCTAGACTATCGTATCATTCTTGAGTTGTCAATTTTTTTGTATACACGATACGACATTAATATTGGGAAGATTTTTTTTTTTGCTGATTTTGGAAGAAAATTGTTCAATTTGCAATTGTAAATTCTTAAAATCTCAAAAAAAGTTAACAATTTTATTTTTTAGTGAATTAAAAATTCAACATTGAAGAATGTGGTAAGTCAAGTTACGATAGTGTTCCCCGTAAGGTCAAGTTACGAAAGTCACGATTCCTCATTATTTAGATTTAGTATTTTTACTTTCCTCTACTATAGAGGGAAAGTATTGTATTTATAACGGAAACCTACTTGAGAACGGGGGGCAGATAGAAACTGTCTGATCAGTACGAAATCCGTTTCAGGCAAAATTATGAGGATATCCGTGGATCTATCAGTCGGTCTGTCCGTTTTACGTATTGTAAATAACTTGAGAACGCGTTGACCTAGAGATATGAAATTTTTATTAAGTTTTACGAAAATCGTAGTTTTCCGTCAACTTTTGGAAAAACAACGGTAGCTATAACGGGTACCTCCCATACATTTGTTTTAGAATACTCTTTTTTGAAATCTTGAAACCCATGAAAAAATGAATGTAACCAAATTTCCTGCATTCTTCCCTGTAACGGTTTTTACGAACCTTTAACGAATTTTCAGATAATTGAAAAAAAAAATATTTTCCATATTTTTTCCGGAACTAAATATTGCAGAGGAAAGTTTTGTGTTGATAACAACTGATGTTTTTTCTCTGCGTGAGATTGAAATTCATATAGGGTCAGTCAACCGATGTAATTATAACATTTACAATTCTTTCTACTTGGTAATTTATCTGAAAAAACAAAGCTACCAACACCGAAGTTTTTGACTGATAAATGCTATTGCATAGAAACCCATGACAAACAATATAAAGCGCAAAATACAATTGGCCCGACACAACATTTACGGCGACAAAGTTGTCTTCCACATACAATTGAGCAGACTTTGATGTTCTAAACGTCATTTGCTATTCATTAGATTTTGACATTCGGTTTTTACTAATTATCATACAAATTATAAATGTGAATGTAAGCAACACAGCATATATTTCCTAATATTTTCTTTAATTGACGAAATTTAGACTTTATGGTGTCCCCATAAGATTTCATTTTGAATCAACCATGAAATTTGATCGGCGAGCTGGCCGACAAAAGTCAAATTCGGGTCAACTTTTTACGACGACAATGTTGGTCGCTTCTGTATTATACCCTATGTTTCTATATACAATATACAGGGTGGGCCAGAAAAGACGCAGGGGTTTGAAGTCTTTATAACTTTTTTTTTATTTTTATTTTTTTAATTTTGTTTCAGCATTTTGTTAAGAAGACTTGGGCAATTTAAAATGGACCTGTACACAATAGAACAACGAACCGGTGGGCGGTGGACTCAATGGCTCTTTTACGGGACATGTTTGGCGGACGCATTATTTCGAAAAGAAGCGATTTCAATTGGCCTCCGCGTTCACCTGATCTACCGACTCCAGATTGTTTCCTTTGGGGATATTTGAAAGAAAAGGTGCACGTCAACAAGCCAACACCATCAGCCAATTGAAAACCAACATTCGCAGTGAAATCGAGGCCATAACACGAAAGGTTATGGAAAATGTCTTGGAAAGAGCACGGATTTGCGAAGCAGAAAATGGCCACCACTTGCGGGATATAATTTTCCATGTTTAGACCAAAAATATTCCCCATCAATCAACTACATGTATTTGAAAAAAAAAATTATAGGTTTCGCTAAAATAAAAAATTTATAAAGAATTCAAACCCCCGCGTCTATTCTGGCCCACCCTGTACCATACAGAAACATAGGGTATTATGAGTTTAAAATCTGAAATTTGGCCGTAAATGTTGTGTGGGGCCAATTATATTCTGGCCTTTAAACAGTTTGGAAAATATCTAAAAAGAGAGAAATTTCTTATCAGTGAGTGTATTTTTGAGTGTAAATTTGAGTGATAATTTCCTTTGTGAAAAATACATATCTATAAAATGATTACGTTGGTCGCGATAGTGTTGATACTGTTTCTTAAATGTCACAAGAATCTGGCAACCCTGCAAAAACCAATATATAATTTAAAGCGTTGAAATAATGTACTCAAATGGCCTTTAAATTCCTTTATTTCATGATACGACAGTAGAATAGTCCCGACATCCTTTTTCATGATCATCACCATCATCATGTAGAAAACGCCATTAATCCTTTTCCAACATTTCTAACCTTGACCCTCCCGATGATAATGATGGCGGTAATGGCAGAATAGATTGCCAATGCTAGAAACTCATATCATCAAAACTATGTCTACGAGCAAGAATTCGTTGGCGTGTCCAGGCCGCCGCATGTGAATTTCAGAGTAAACATGAAAAGATATACTTCCAGGGTTCTCATATAACTCGCCCACATTATGCCTATGACGTTTGAAGTTAAAGGGATTGACGACGTAGAACGCAACAATTATTTGCCTACAGCGAATTCCGTGTTAAAGCAGTGACCCCAACGACTCGTAGCTCCTTCTATTCGATCCATTTCCAAAGTGGGACATACCAACAACAACAACACATAAATACATTATAAACAGCTGTTCCATAGAAAAGGCAGACTTGTCCTTTTTGCTTTCGGGTCTGTCCCAAGCGCAGAACATTGCGTGAACTTCAACGATTGTGGATAATTGCCTATGGGGTGGTTTGTTTGTTTGTCTGTTTATCAACACAATAGTCGCACCAAACTTAATAATATATCATGCCATCAAGTTAGCTGGGAAGGACCACGACCTCGATCACCCACCAGCCAACCAATTGAATTTCCGAGGGTGGTCTCAGTAAGGCTAGCCAAAACATTTATACACATTAGTGTCCACCATTCTACGAGTTGACTAAACCAGGTCATGTTAGGCAAGTGCAATTTTTGGATGCGGGGGCGGAGGCATCCAGCAGGCAATTCACATTAAGGGCATAATACTGTTTATACATATAGTATACTCCAACAGACACAGATAGAAGCGATGTATAGAAATTGGGTCATTATTGCTTAGGTCACATAGGAATTGAGCGCGCAGGTGAATTGATTTTCTATTGCCTTTGGGTTTTAATAAGTTTCCTAGAATTTTCCCTTTCCACAATCAACTTACCTTTTGTGTACTCAGGTGCTTTCATATCAATGTCACTACAGAATCGTTCGCAATGCATAAAACTGCATCAACGGTGAATAATAATTTGCTATTAAAAATTTATCATTGCACAACTGGTGATGGTTTACTATTTTATACGGCGTCGGATATAAGGTCGGAACACATAACAATTTTCACGTCTGGAGATTTGATATAGTGTGGATACAATATAACATATAATGGAGAATTCTTTAAAAAAATAAAGTATTTTCTTGTCCAAGAAAAAAAAAATCACAATTTTTTTGGTTGATTTTTATTTTATATCGGACTAGCAGACCTTTCGTTGTCAGCTTAAAGTTTTTTGTATAAATTTTAGAATGCCAAAAAACACTCATGTGAAGTTGGCGACCTATTTTTGGAAATCATTAAAAAAAATTGGAGTTCTGAGTAGCATTTGAATAGTTCTATAGTTCTCAATTAGTAAAAAAAATAGTTCTGGTGTTTTAAGGGGGGAAAAACCGGAACCAAAAAATGGGTCGCCAAGTTCACGCAGCGACCTGTTTTCCGAAAAAAAACAGTTCTGATGGTATATATCGATTCACGATAAAGAGTTCTACAGTTCCTGATAGTTTTTTTCAATAGTTCTAGTAAAAAAAAATTTCATACAAAAAACCACTAAAATCCAAAATATTAAGATTAAAACAGTTCTGGTTGGAGTTCCCTGTAGCACTCCACACCAGGAATCGTAATCCGTGCTTATTTGGCCGGAATGTTGAATTTTCGAGAAAAACAAATTTTCAAACAATTTTTAAAAAAATCATATAAAAATATCCTGGAAAAGGATACAACAGTTCTGGTTGGAGTTCCCTGTAGCACTCCACACCAGTAATCGTAATCCGTGCTTATTTGGGCGGAATGTCGAGTTTTCGACGTCCGTCAAGTTAGCACTACAACTTTTGAAATTAGAAAAACTTTTTATTGGATTAATTGTCGCTTAATAGTCGTGATTTTTTCGTAAAAGAAAAAAAATTGTCGCGCCCATATTTTTCAAAATGTTGCATAGTTAGCACTACACACCCTAGAAATCGGGTAATTCGCACGTTGAACTGGAAACTAATGATTGGATTAATTGTCGCTTGACCGTTAAAATTTTGTCGTTAAATAAAAAAAACCCGTCCCGAACATTTTTTTTAAAAATTACCCCGTTTAAAGCCAACTGATGGTCTAGTTAGCATTACACACCCCAGAACTGGGGTAATTCGCACGTTGAACTGGAAACTAATGATTGGATTAATTGTCGCTTGATCGTTATGATTTTGTCGTAAAATAAAAAAAACCCCGTCCCGAACAATTTTTCAAAAATTACCCCGTTTAAAGCCAAGTGATGGTATAAATTTCTTCTTTAATTTTTCCGTTTTCTTCCCATTTAATGGATAAAATTACACAGCAATTGGCATTTTCAAAGCGAATTTGCATTTTTACATCAAATCCCACAATTTGAATTAAAAATCTTTCAAAAAACTATAAAAACTCATTGAATGAAATCAAGTTTACATTCAATGTCCATTTGCTTGTTTTTCCCCATGAAAATTTTTTCGATTTTTTTAACGAAATTTTTTGATTTTCCGAATGACTTTAGCTCGAGATTTGAAATTTTGCACAAATGCGAGTAACGTTAAGAGAAAGAATTCGTAAAAAAATGGGGAAAATCGGATGACTCCTTCCCCCCTTCCCGCTGAAAATTGAAGTTTTTGGCGATTTTCTCGAAAACGGTTCATCGTATCAACCACGTTGCAAACAGAAAAGTGTTTAGAATACAATTTTACATAATTCTCTCATATATCATAAAGTCGAGCGAGATATTTTTTGTGTTTTATGTCGCTCAAAAGTTTTCGATTTTCTTCGAAGGTTTTTTCCATTGCAGATTTCATGCATTGCGGATTTCATGCAAAAATTCATATCTTTTGACCTGTTTATCGTAGGTGCACACTCTTTACAGCAAAATGTAGGAGAATTGTCTGAAATTTTCAAAAAAAGTGTCGCGAGCCAAATATTTCATACAATTTTTTTCAGGACGAGCAAAAGATTCGGTAAATTCGAAAAAACTCCTTTTTTGGTTACTTTTTTTAATGAAATTTTTTACTGTTAGATGCTGAATACAATTTTCTACAACTTCTTTGAAGATACAAAGGTATTATTTCATACTACTTTCGTGTAGTGAACCGAAAACTAATCCATAGTGGCAGAAATTTTATTGAAAAATTAAAAACGGGGAGAAAGAGTGCTCATATTGAATTTTGGTATATAGCCGAATTATGTAAAATTACATTGTAAACACTTTTCTGTTTGCAACGTTGTTGATACGATGAACCGTTTTCAAGAAAATCGCCAAAAACTTCAATTTTCAGCGGGAAGGGGGGAAGGAGTCATCCGATTTTCCCCATTTTTTTACGAATTCTTTCTCTTAGCGTTACTCGCATTTGTGCAAAATTTCAAATCTCTAGCTAAAGTCATTCGGAAAATCAAAAAATTTCGTTAAAAAAATCGAAAAAATTTTCATGGGGAAAAACAAGCAAATGGACATTGAATGTAAACTTGATTTCATTCAATGAGTTTTTATAGTTTTTTGAAAGATTTTTAATTCAAATTGTGGGATTTGATGTAAAAATGCAAATTCGCTTTGAAAATGCCAATTGCTGTGTAATTTTATCCATTAAATGGGAAGAAAACGGAAAAATTAAAGAAGAAATTTATACCATCACTTGGCTTTAAACGGGGTAATTTTTGAAAAATTGTAAAAATTGTTCGGGACGGGGTTTTTTTTATTTTACGACAAAATCATAACGGTCAAGCGACAATTAATCCAATCATTAGTTTCCAGTTCAACGTGCGAATTACCCCAGTTCTGGGGTGTGTAATGCTAACTAGACCATCAGTTGGCTTTAAACGGGGTAATTTTAAAAAAAAATGTTCGGGACGGGTTTTTTTTTATTTTACGACAAAATTTTAACGGTCAAGCGACAATTAATCCAATCATTAGTTTCCAGTTCAACGTGCGAATTACCCGATTTCTAGGGTGTGTAGTGCTAACTATGCAACATTTTGAAAAATATGGGCGCGACAATTTTTTTTCTTTTACGAAAAAATCACGACTATTAAGCGACAATTAATCCAATAAAAAGTTTTTCTAATTTCAAAAGTTGTAGTGCTAACTTGACGGACGTGAGTGAATATTTGTTTTTCTCGAAAATTCAACATTCCGGCCAAATAAGCACGGATTATGATTACTGGGGTGGAGTGCTACAGGGAACTCCAACCAGAACTGTTTTAATCTTAATATTTTGGATTTTAGTGGTTTTTTGTATGAAATTTTTTTTACTAGAACTATTGAAAAAAACTATCAGGAACTGTAGAACTCTTTATCGTGAATCGATATATACCATCAGAACTGTTTTTTTCGGAAAACAGGTCGCTGCGTGAACTTGGCGACCCATTTTTTGGTTCCGGTTTTTCCCCCCTTAAAACACCAGAACTATTTTTTTTACTAATTGAGAACTATAGAACTATTCAAAAGCTACTCAGAACTCTAATTTTTTTTAATGATTTCCAAAAATAGGTCGCCAACTTCACATGAGTCCAAAAAACCATAAATAACTTAAAAGCTTTTAAGAAAAAATGTTATCCTTACAGGACCTTCCGTTTCGAATTTTGAAATTCTAACTCCAGATTCGTGATAAGCAACCCTGAAAACCTCCGAAAGCCAGTTTTTGCGAGAAAAATTGGAAAAAGGGTCATTTGCGATATCCTTACAGGACCTTCCATTTAGAATTTTAAAAATCTAACATAGCAAAAAACCTGCTCCTGGCAACGCAGATCATTTTGCAAAAAACCGCGTAAAAATCGGTCCAGTAGTTTTTGAGTTTTGTACTCCATTTTTATATATATAGATTATATTTCAGATTATAGGCCCTATTCCAGAATCCGATACGAATGGTTCGAATCGTAAACTCAATGTTGTTGTTAGTGTTTTATACCAACAACAACATTGAGTTTACGATCCGAACCATTCGTATCGGATTCTGGAATAGGGCCTTATAATTTGAGAAATATATAGAACAGAGGTGTCCAACCTTTTAGCTTTCATGGGCCACAAGAGAAGACAACTGTTATCACAGTCAGCTGTTTTCCTTTTTCTTTTTTGTTTTTTTTGCTTGTTCATATTTGTCTTGTTAATTTAAAGTATATTTTATATGTTATTTATTTATTTATTTTAATGTAACATTTCGACAAAGTTTTCACGGGTAAATATTGACAGTTATAACATAGTGTATTTAAATGATTGTTCAACGCCTCTGAAGATGAGCCAAAACAAGGCTCGAAACGTCAGGCTGATGTTTGTTTTATTTCCTATACATACTTAGTTAACAATTTTAAGTAATTTAAACTTCAATAATTCATAAAGTTTGTAAATACTTATATCAGTTTTGTTGGGCCACATTCAAACACGTCCTGGGCCGCATACGGGCCGCGGGTTGTGCAAGACTGATATAGAATTTATATCGTAAGGCCTCGTTCACACTTGCGATTTGTTCCTGAATTTCTCCGCGAATTTTATTCAGAATTAGTTCTACGAAATTTATTCAACTATCGCAGAATTAAATCACTTAGCAAAAATTGTCAAAATTAGAATTCATTCGGATGGTTTTAAATGTAAAAAAAATTCTAGTTCGATTTTGTGTCGTAGTGCAAACGGTTGCGCAACATGAATTTAGTGTCGCAAAATAAAGTGTCAGGTGTAAACGGCGCCTAAGGATTTCTCTTATGATGATTTTTACATTCTTATACAAAATATAATAAAGTATTTTATTCATAAAAAATGTCGACCTTTTAATTTTGCAAAAAATTTTTGCCGAGCACTCTTAAGCCCAATTCAGAGTAACGATTGCGATTGATTGATTGATTTGATTGTAGGACGGGGGCTCACAAGGGAACCCCACGCACGATTGAAGCTTTTTGACCAATGAGATCAAAGCTTTCAACGATGGGACAATGAAATTGATCGAGGTAGCTCAATTGTCATCGTAATTGTTAGTCTGAATTGGGCTTTAAGTCAATTGTAGCATTCACCCGTATTGTGATTGTCGTGTCGCTTTCGACAAGAGTCGTTTTACGTCTTTTTGTTGGTAGCAAAGCACTAATAACAACATGTAATAGCAAAATGTGGGTGACTATTACAAAAATGTCTTTCTGTCAGGCAGTGTGTAAAAAGCTACTGGAGCAAGAGCCATGAAATTTTACAGAGATGTTTGGTCCTTCAACCCCGGAGCTAGGGGGGGGGATAGGGCTTGGGAGCTGATTGTGTGAATTTTTCATTACAGAAAGTCGCTCAAATTTTGAACACTCACCTTATTTCAAAGTTTACTTCAAAAATATCAAATATTCACCTCAGAACCTTTAATAGAAATCCACATTTCTATGCCTGGTGAACCAAATAACGTCATTCATTGCATTTTTCATGTCAACGACTGTTGTGTTCTATGATAGTTGGTGAAATATGTTCTTAAATTTGTTATGAGAAATTCAAGCGTTGATTAAAATTTAATCTGAATGCTTTCAGTCATAAAAAAAAACATATGTTCTGGATTGTTTCGCTTACATTGTTCCCATGTACTTTCTTGTAACAACAATTCAGACCTACTTCAATAGAGCAAAATGACTAAAATATTATGACTTTGATGGTGACGAAAAATTTCCGATGACGGTGGCATGAAAAAGAAAATCATATTTCTACTGTTTGGAGTTTGTTTATGGCGGCATGGTAGTCGAGGAAATTATTTTATCATCATGGAAGTTTTCTATATGCCTCCCTAGAATCTCTTCATAGCTTTTCATTAGGTGCAATTACGATGGTTTCTTGTGCCGAAGTTAATTCGTTAGAACGAGATCCGAATCAGACCCTTATAAAAACCTTATAGAAGTAATTTCAATAATTTAATAGACGATTAAATTTTACGATCTCTCTATTGATTGGTGTTTGGATGAAGAATACGAGAAATGGGAGATATTTGGAGTAATTTCGTGAAGAATAAAAATCTACCATCTTACTTAACAAAGAAAATATTTTCATGTGACAAAATTAAAAGAATAGTAAAACATTATTTACACATAATTTCTGCCTGAGATAGTAAATTTAGACCGAATCGAATTTATTAAACTAAGAATTTTTATGTTTGGAAAATTTCATGTCATGCAACATTTATGGTAACCATGACGTTAGCGGTTGACATAAATGTTGTGCTTGGTGAAAAATTGAGAGTTTATTTATGAAAGAAGATTTTCAGATATACATTAGATCAGTTGTGAAGGTTCAAAAACAAAATATACCCATTTTCTAGTAGCTAAAGCTCAAAACTACCACAAGAAAATCTGTAACTGCACGGAGAGAAATTCAAATAGGATTATATGAGATAATGGACTCTTCTGCAATGGTTCCCTAAAAATAGGGAATTATTACTACAATTTTGGGAATATTTCCTATTTTTTGGCATGAATTCCCTTTTTGTTTAGGAGTCATTACCAAAAAATTTCACTGTCTTGTATATCCCTTTTTTTTGCAGGAATCTGTCCTATTATTTCTCTCCGTCTGAAGTGTAAAGACGTCTATTTCTTATGAAAAGTTCCTGAATTATTATTACTCAAGAACAATTTTCCCGCTAGTGGATTTCATGAAAACCAATGATGGGATTTTTACTTTTTAAATAAAATATACTTTTTTTTATCTAATATCGGCAATTAAAACCAAATATTTTTTTCTGGGGTTTTTTGGGTTTTATTGGGGTTTTTAATGGTGTTTTATAGTGCATTTTTTTTGATTTTTTTGGGTGAGCTTTTTTTTTTTAAAAAAACCATTGGGTTTTTTTGGGATGAAGTAAATAATTACAACCCTGCTTACAAATCAAATATAAAATGACAAAAAAAGGATATAAAAATGTGTTTTTAAGAATAGCTTTTTTAAAAAAAATTAGCGTTGTGAATCAGAAATTAAAGCAAGACAAAGCATAAAAAAAACTAAAAATTTATCGCGCTTTTATTTCGGATTACAGCGCTCAAAAAACTTTTTTCTTCTTTTCATTATATTTTTTTTAAATAAAAGCTTTTTTTAAAAAATTTTTAGTCTGAGTTTGCAAAAATAGGAACATCACTTAAATCAAAGAGCGACATCTTGAAGCTTCTGTTAATCTTCTGTTATAAATTTTCTTATAGAAATACAAGTAAAATGCAAATAAGATTTCCCATTATTCGTGTTCCAAGAATTTCCGCACCAATAAATATTCATATGTTTACACCACGAATGACACCTTTATCAATAAATGAATTATTTATGAATTACGTCTAATCTACCTTTTATCAAAATTTATTTATATCTGATATCAAATATAAAATAAACATTCTATATATTTTCACGTTATACACATTCTTAATCGTATTGATGTTGGGCTAATAATAATTTCCGATTGAATTTACAAAAATGTAAATTTCTGCGAATTACATTTCATTACTTAACAAAATTCATGCTTTTTTTGTGTTTGTAAAAATTGTGAAATAAATTATTTATTTTCTGCGTTAGAAAATATGTATTTCACCACAGAAATATTTTTGCTGACGTCGATGGACGTTTATTTTTATAATGATAACAAATTTCCACAAATTTTCGCCCGCAGTCCTTTCTGAATACAAAATCAATTGGAAATTAAATTGCGTTACGAAAGTGTAATTCGTATATGCTTTCAAAATATTGTACAAAAGATCATTGGACTGTGATTTATATTGGGCCAATTGTATCTACAGCAGATTCTCATCTAAATAAACATAAACCACCCACCGCTTATGATTGAGCTTTTCAGAGTTTCACGCGAATCTTATACTTGGCTATGCTTCTGAGTCTGTTTCGAATTTTGTTCTTTGGGCGCTTAAGTTTTTATACGAATTCCACGAAAAAGAGGGGAAGGTGGAAAGGAATTTCGATCCGTATAGAGAATATCTTAATGTGGAATTACCAAAGCGTTCAAAATTACTCGGTATTGTTTATGCTATTTCAAAACTTCTGGAAAATGTATTTAAATCTGAATTTCATGCGAATATCTAAAATGTGGTTAAATTTGGGTTTACAAAGAAATTAAAGGCTTCCTTTTAATACTCTTATATCGTCGGCTAAAAGTGAAATTATGCTAAGTCCATTTGGTATAATTTTTCAGAAGAGCAATGAAAACCTTGTTAAATCGTTTTAATTATCTTTCAATAACACTGAGTTTTCTTTAAATGAGAAAAATTGGGCTCAGTTTTCTTTAAATGAAAATTAAAATGATTTAACAAGGTTTTTTATTGCTCTTCTGTCAAATTTGGTATAATGGACTTAGCACAATTTCACTTTTAGCCGACGATATGATTTTTATACCCGTATGGTGAAACCAAAGGGTATATTAAATTTGCCTTACCGTTTGTAAGATCCCGTCAACACACACAAAAATTAATTCCACCAGTGTGTTTAAAATGATAAAAAAAAATTTAATTTTGTATGTCCGCCTGTGGCGGGGATTGCGGGCGTACGGATTGAGCTAGAGATTTGAAATTTTACGCAGATTCGTTTTTCGTAAAATGCAAGGCTAAATTCGTTAATGGGAAAAATGGACCATTATGGGAACGAAAATATTTTTTTGCGGATATCTCAAACACAGGCTAGAGTTCTTGAACAGGCAGCATTGGACCATTTCTCCCCCCCCCCCCCCCCCCCCCCCCCCTTCATACAATCGAAACAGTTTTTTGCAATTTTCTCGAAAAAGGTGAGTTATATTGGAAAATTTATTAAGCCAATAACTTGTTACATATCTCATCCATACATTAAAATCCAATCGGACCACTGCTTTCCCCCTCTCCCATATAAATGGAATATTTTTTCCTGTTTTCTCAAAAACTGTGCATCGTATCGAAAAATTGATAACGATAAAATGTGTTTAGAATATAACTTTACATAACTTATCCATACATCAAGATCCAGTTGGGCCACTCTTTCTACCCTCCCCCATACTAGTTGGATACTTTTTTTTTATTTTCTCGAAAACGGCGAGTCATATTGAAAAATTTATTAAGCTGAAATGTGTTTAGAATAGGATTTTACATAACTCATCCATACAACAAAATCCAATCAGGTCACTACTTTCCCCCTCTTCTATACAAATGGGGTTTTTTTAAATAAACATTTTGTCTGTCATCATATAGAAAAAATTTATTAAGGCGATTTTATAAAATAATTTAGCCGTCTTAAGTCTTAATAAATTTTTGTTACCACATAACAAAAATATAGATAAAATTGTCTAGCAACAAATATAAAATCATTTTCAAACCGTTCAAAAACATTGTTTATTTGTAAACACCTAACATAATGTTAAAACATGCTGATTGCTAATCAAAAAACGATCCACACGGAAAAAAAATTCAACGAATTGTGAAAAAAATGTTTATGTGGGCTCCGCAGAGACTGAAAAATAATCGCATATAAAAATGCTATTTTTAACACAATATGTAGACAATTTAAATAATGTTTGTCTACGGGCCGATTTTTCAATGATCGGTGGTGATCTTGTGAATCATTTTTGTCAATGTGGGCTCGCCTTATGACATTTTGCTCGGCCAAAGATAAGATAATTCCATTGGGATTAACTTTTATGATTCTCATATGTTAATTTCTTATCGAATGGCAAAATGTTATCTATTTACGTCGGAAATTAGTCAAAATTTAATTTTCATGATAATTAAGTGATTTTTAATCTTTAATTTTCGTTACCATAAATTTTAACACAACATTTCCAGTTTAGAAACGTTTGTGATATGCTTATGAATTTCCAAAGTTGATTTCAACGAAACAATCTTTTTACATCAATATGCAAGACGTTTAAGCAAATTAGTAACAACACGATTATAAAAAGAATTCCCGAAAAACTTGAGATTTATTATTAACACTTTTTTTTGTAGACGTTTAAATAACTGTTAATTGCAAATGCAATTAAAGCTCCAATCAAATCTTGCGACATAATTTTACATTTTCGTAAAGTCCAAGCCAAAACAGTTAAACCAAATTTGCAGAAAAAAAACAATTGGAGATGTGCTTTTTTTTCAATTTAAAATATTACTCTCATTCTGTTCAGCATAGAATCATAATTTTTTAAATTATAAATATGAATGTAATTAAGTCGAGTCCGTTAATTTATTCTCAAAAAGTGTAACTTCAAATTATTAGAGGCATAATTAATGTTTTCTGTTGTATCATTGCATCTTAATATTTTGAATAATACAGTGGAACCTCGATAAGTGGAAGTTGACGGGAACAAACGGACTTTCCAATCATTAGAAAAACGGCGCTACCTGTATGTCTGAAGCTCTCTGCGACCCACAAAACTGCTCAACTTTTGAAACAGCCGCAGTATTTTCAAATGCTGCAATGTCTGAAGCTCTCTGCGACACAGAAAACTGTGCAGCTTTTGAGACTGCTGCAGTATTTTCAAATGCTGCAATGTTTGCGAGTCAGAAAAAAAAGCTTTTTGCGAGTCAGAAAACTGCACATCTTCTGAAACAGCCGCAGTATTTTCAAATGCTGCAATGTCTGAAGCTCTCTGCCTCCCAGAAAACTGCGCAGCTTTTGAAACCGCCGCAATATTTTCAAATGCTATGCCACCAAAAAAAACAGCAACGTGTGAACACTAAAATTGAAAAGTATCCGCCATCAAAAAAAGTTTCATCTGGTTGCAACTTTTGCGGCACAACATTCGTAGAACCAGTAGTACCGGCCGAAATTGACATTTTTAACCGTATTTTTCACATTTCTAAACTTGTTTTAATTGAAAATAAACACGATAAAAGGGGAAAATCTGTCTTTGATTTAGTTTGTAGGGTTTTATCCAGCAATTTCGTTTGGTCAGGCGATGACGTCGTAAGTCACCAACAATGTAAGTGACAAACAAGCTGCTTCTATCACTGATTAACTATTTTTAAACATTTTGTAATGTAAAAACCTTTTTACAGCGAAAAACTTAAAAAAAAATTTCTGGTGGAGCAAACACACATTGAAATGTCAAACAAAATTGCAAATTTGTGCTGCGAAGCAACAAATCTGCGCATGATTGCAAGTTTTTGCATGCAAGATTGCAATCTGTTTGATAGCGCAACACAAAAAACGCGTACTGCATTGTACTTGTCTATTGTGTGTGAACACCGCATGCTACTTTTGCAGCTGCAGTACAAAAGCAACATAGTAAAAATAGCCAGGTCTGATACTAGCATAAGAAAGGAAAGTTCAAGAGAATTGAAAAATCTATGAGTTATCAAGGAATTCGAACTTATCGAGGTTCCACTGTATTTGAAAAAAAAAATGTGAATTTTTTCGCATGTTGCTTTTAAGTTCCAGTTTACTATAAAACAATAAAAACCATAAAATGTTTGAGATTATCATTCAAATTACGTTATTGTTTGGCACAATAATCATAATAAATATAAAAACGTTTTGATAAACTCATGTTACTATCACACAATATTTGATTAAATGAGAAGATTTTACGGTGGCTTAATTGAACAATTTATGTCAAGATTATGAGATTTGATTTTTATTATATTTTAATTAAATCGAATTTTTGATAACATAGGTGTAAAAAAAATTGAGATCACACAAGTGTGCTTAAAAGGGCAAAAACGTGGCTTCGCTCTGTTGCAGTTTAAAAATTTCGAAAATATTTAGATAAGGTGGACAACATATCGAAACATTTGTGTAAGAACGGGGTTTAGTTTGCAATTACCACGGCCCTAAAAATACAGAGAATGGAATGAAAATTTCTCGATTTTTCTTGGAAAACCTCTTGCGCATTACTAATATTTCGTCTCTTTCTACTCTAAGATTCTCCCTCAGGAGCTATGTGCAAAAACTTCACCAGAATCGGTCAAGTGGTTTCAGAGTGTAAGCTTTTAAATACGAGTAGAGTCCGGCTCAGTGAAGTAATTCTTCAAATTTTACTTCCTCCGCCTATTACTTAGCCCTTACCGATCCTTACTTAGACTTTAATTTGTGAACATCTCGACAATTTTCTTTTTAAAAACTTTTCTATCATAAAAATTTAATTGTTAATGGAACTGAAACTCTAAAAAAAAGTTCTGGTTTTTGGTTTGAGCATAGCCTTTTTTCAAAAACTAGTTTGGTTTTAATTCAATTGGGCCATATTTCTAAAAAAAATGGTTCGGTTTTAGTTCGTTACAAGTATCCTATAATATAATACGAGGAACGTCTGTCTGTCTGTCTGCACAAACGATCTCGAAAACCCGCCTAACGATTTTCACGAAACTGGGGGGTTAGGGATTTTCGGGGACAAGAAATCGATCTAGATAGGTCTCACCCCTGAGAAAATTCCCCTTCGATACCCCTCGCCTGTTATCTTCGAATTGGGTGGTCCGATCTTAATGAAACTTTACAGTATTACTGAAGGGGCTAGGGGCTTTCGATTTTTCCACTACAAACCTGACTTTTCCCTCCCCTCGATACCCCTCGCCTGGTAACTTCGAATTGGGTGGTCCGATCTTAATGAAACTTTACAGTATTACTAAGGGGGCTAGGGGCTTTCGATTTTTGCACTACAAACCTGACTTTTCCCTCCCCTCGATACCCCTCGCCTGGGTCTTCGAATTGGGTGGTCCAATCTTAATGAAACTTTACAGTATTACTAAGGGGGCTAGGGGCTTTCGATTTTTGCACTACAAACCTGACTTTTCCACTACAAACCTGATGTTTTTATATAAAAAAAATCAACATTATACCCAATTATATTCGTCATATGAAGTTTAATTATGTAAGAAAGGTATCGTCTCACCGTTAGGTGGATTAGACTGTGTTTTTCTAATATATTGCGTGTTTTTTTCTAACAGAGGTGAGACCTATCTAGATCGATAGGTCTCACCTCTCCAAAATTTCAGCAAAAGGACGACTTTGAGTTGGCCGAGCATGGCTCGATTTTCCTGGTACTCTTTTTTAAATCTTTGATTTAGTTTGTTTTTTTGTTTGTGGGTCTGTTTATTTGTCTTTTTGTTGGGGTCAAATTTCGTAATCTAATTATATCCGTATGGTGAAACCAAAGGGTATATTAACTTTGCCTTACCGTTTGTAACGCCAAGATCCCGTCATCACACACAAAAATGAATTACACCAGTGTGTTTAGAATGATAAACATAACAAAAGCTATAATTGCCAATCTGGCAATCATTGGAGACCCGTATGGTGATATTCGTATCAAAATTCGAACAGTTGTACCAAAATTCCACTTTGAAGTCAAACTTTCCAATAAGATTTTTTAAAATTTGTTCCAATCGGATTTTGATGTATGGGAGTTTTATACGGGTATAAAAAAGTGGGAAATTTTATGTCCTTTAAGTTTTATTATATTCATGTTTTCCCAAAAGGTGATAGTTTTCGAGATAATTTCAAGAAAATGTATTTTTTCAAGAGAATTTTCTGGTAGGTACCCGTTATAACTACAGTTATTTGTCCAAAAGTGGATCGAAAAATACGATTTTTGCAAAACTTATTCATAAAACATTTCAAGTCACTAGGTCATAGCGTTCTCGAGTTATTTAAGATACGTAAAACGGACAGACCGACATCCTCATAATTTTGCCTGAAACGGATTTCGTACTCATCAGAATTTTTCGATCTACCCCCGTTTTCGAGTCGGTCTCCGTCATGAAACAATACTTTCTCTGTATAGAAAGGGAAAGTAAAGATGTTTTTTGGGTCCTGTGAATCATAAATAAATGCATAAAAATAAAATAAATACCTACTTATTTTTTTAAACACTTCTGACACACAGATTTTTTTAAATTGTTTTTTTTTTTCAGAGTGGTGAGGTTTTGCCTCACTGAAATTTTAGTTTTTTGGTTTGGTTCAGAAAACCAGCAATCGATAAAAACAAAAATTAACAGGCATCTCTCAATTTATGACGCCGCCAAAAATTAACAGGCATCTCTCAAATACGACGCTCAGAGTTTTGTTCCCGATCTCGGTATCCGTCGGCGAAAATTCGAAAAGATTTTATTTTTTTGTTCGGTGAAATTAAAGAATTTAACGAAATGAAAAATACTTAAAACCATTATTACCTTTATATGATTGCACTTTGATAAAATTACCAATTGACCCGATTTAACGTAATATCTTACTAACTTTAGCGTTAAAACCTTCAATTTGATGGCAATTTTCGAAATCAAATGAGACATTTGTAATCAGGGAAAGAAATCAAGAAAACCAATCTCTTACTAAACAATCATGGAGCCACAATACAAAACTCAGTGAGACTTAAATTTCAACGTAATTTTCGTTAATTAAGGTGCTCCCCATTGGCCACGGCCAAACGGATTAAATTGGGTGCGACATCATCCCTCTGATCCCCTCACAATCACGTGTACATTAATTGTTTGTGTACATAGTGAAATGTACGCTTAAGTGGTAAACATGTGGGGTAGGATTAAAGTTTATAATGTGCAGGTAAGCGGTGTTAAAGGTGGTTTGCGTGCGACAGGTAAATTAGAGAGTAAAGCGACGCACTTCATTAATATAATCGCGAATGCGGCAGTGTAGGACTAACATTATCCACCTGGCTATCGTACACAATACATCCGCAGTACAAGCGTAGATTTTCAATAATATCGGATCCA
The DNA here is from genome assembly GCA_964034945.1 of Chrysopilus asiliformis. NCBI lineage: Eukaryota > Metazoa > Arthropoda > Insecta > Diptera > Rhagionidae > Chrysopilus > Chrysopilus asiliformis. The sequence continues at coordinate 48,341,395 of OZ035960.1, forward strand.
CGTTATTGTCCTTAATTCTATCATCGTGAACATAACTTTCTCTCAATCTTTAGCCACGTGTACACTCAAAAAATAATGACAAAGACCTCGTTCCTATTCACAAAATTTGTTTTGATGGATCTCAACAATTTTTTTTTTGTTAAATTGATAAAGGAATTGTTTAAAAAACAAAAATTTTGTAAATATAACATTTTTTTTTGTCATTTTGACAAATTAGGCATTGTTAGTTTCCCAATTGTTCTATTGATTTAAACATAACATAATTTATAAGTTTATTTTGGTCAAAATAACAATTTTTTTGTTGAACAAAGATTTCCCCCCAAAAATATTTGTTCCAATTGACAATTTTTGATTTTATCCATTTGACCAATTTTTTCTCTGAGTGTACGTAGTTTTAAATTAACACAATTCTCAATTAATCGCAGTCATTCAACATTTTGATAGAAAATAATTACAAGCTAGACTGATTCAGTCTGTCATGATGTTTACATCGAGAATGAATTCCCTCTCCATCCCCCCCAAATTTAATGTTAAGTTTTACTCAATTGGAAATGTTCTGGGAAATCTTATAACCTCCCTTAATTGTATACTATAAAAATGTTTCGTATCAAAACAAGAGATCTGTTAATTATAGAATCGATATATCGAAGTATATCGAATATAAACTGTCAACTTTGAAATAATTACCGATAATTGAAAACTGGGTGTTTAGTAAATTACATATTTTTAGTCTAATTATTCGCTCATGCATATGAATTATTAATTACGTAAAATATCTTTAAGAGTTTGATATTAATTTCTTCATTTAGATAAGCAACAACTGTCTGTAAGATAAAGTCATAATAAGTCAGATTCTTTAGCGCAATTTAAAAATTATAAGTTGGTTTCTTTTTAACTACGTGTTACTTCGACATTGTCACCATCAAAACGTTCCAAATATCGATAGATTTTTAATGTCGAATTTCCATGGTATGAAACGAATCGACTTACGTTGCGAAATACTGAAAATTTATTTCCAAAGTGAGTAATTTGTTGCCGAAATAATGCGAATTTTGAAAAGAAATTTCGGTCGAAATAATCCGGGGTGCAGAGTCGATCTAAAAAAAAGCTTTAACTCTGACTCCGCCGCTGCAAATTTTTAAAGACCAACTCCGACCCTGACTTTAACTTCAAGTGTATATTATTAAGATGTATAATTCTAGTAAAATGGCTTTTATAAGCTGTTTGTTAAGATGAAAATGAAACTGAGATTTCGAGGGATTTTTATTTATTTTAAGGAATATAAGGAAAAATTCCATATTTCCAGGAGACCAAAAACAAAGACACTAGAAAATCGAATTCGTCGAGTTATAAATTGTGAACGAACGTACATTTTGTATAAACCCGTTATGTGCTGTTCACATCAGACAAACGATGTTACGCTGGCAGTCCACCGACAATTCAGGAACTTAAGCGTAATATTCATCGAGCTATTGGTAAAATAGAGCATGCAACCATCGAAAATGTACTGCAAAACTGGGTTCACAGGATGGGCTACTGGAAAGCCAATCGAGGCAGTATAAATTAAATTATACCCCATAACTAATCCGAAGATTTACTCTCTTCAATAAAGATACAAACTTTGAAAAATATTAAACTGTGTTTATTTTATAGCAATTTTAAAAAGAAACCAGCAGATGGCCCACCCTTTAGAATATTTCTTTCAAAGGCGATTTAAGAACACTTTAAATACAATAAAAAAATAGAAAAGTTAAGAATTTTCTTAAGAAACTAACACACAATTACTGCCGATAACAAACTTTGATTGATTGCCTGTATTATAATCTGGCCAATTAGGGTTCTTTAAAAACCAACTGCCAGAAATTGTCCACAAGTTATTATGCTTAGTCAGTAAAAGTAAAATTTAATTTACTCTAAGAACCTTGACCAGAAAATTGCCTTCCATTATAAAAAAAGAAAAAAAAAGTCATTTCAACCAGTATAATAATCTTTTATTCAATACTTGCATGCATGTTGTCTATAATGCGACGTAACTAGCCATTTTTTTAATAAATCGCATCTACTTTAAATGTTATGAATGTTTTCAAAATATGAAATAATTGAGCGATCGCATGACTATTGTTAACAAAATACTCAAATATTTACATAAGGAATTTTGTGGAAATATTTAACTGAGATCAAGTTTTTAAAATATGAGAAAAATGTTTTCAATTTTTCTTCACAATTTAAATAAATCTCCAATACTCGTTAAGCTTTAACTCTTTGAGGCATACTGGTATGTATATTAACCACCTATCTATTCTCCCATAATTTTTGCTTTCCATGAGTTATGCCCGCATCACACTAACGATTGCGATTACGATTGAGCTTCCTCGACCAACGAGATTAAAGTTCTCATGTCACTAGCGGTGAAAGCTTTGATCTCATTGAAGCTTTAATCGTAATAGCAATCGTAATCGCAATTGTGATCGCAATCGTTAGTCTGAATTAGGTTTTAGGCGCACTGTTTCAACCAATGTGAACATGCTCCAATGGCGACTCATTATCAGACTAACTCCAGGTCTTTATTAAAAACTAGCTTGCATACCCGTCGTTGCCGAGTTAAGCTTTTTGTCTAAGTTTTAGAATACTAAGAAAACCGGAAAGAACTTAAAAACTTTTGAATGGGTCTATGTTGGGGCTGGACCGCCGACGAACATCTATGCCAATTTCAGGCCAATCGGTTCAGTAGTTTCCCCGCGAAAGAGTAACATAGCGCAAAAACTAAGTTTCGAAATCACTTTACCCCCTCCCCTTACTCCCCCCAAATCTCGCGCTACTTTTCCGTATGCCTATGTTAGAACCAGAACTACCACATACACTCATGCTAAATTTCAAGTCAATCGGTTCAGCCGTTTTTGCGTGAAAGAGGAACAGACAGACAGACAGACACCAACTCATTTTTATATATTAGTATGATTTTTTATCCCATGAAATATCTCACAGAAATGAGATTTTTTTGACAACTGGGCAGAAATTCATTCAGTTTTATTTTTTCACATGAAAACAAATCAAGGCTACTATTGCGGTCCATGTAAAACATGAAATTTAAGAAGAAAAAAATAGCAGCCGAAAAGAAAAGTCCTAAATATTATATTTAAATAATCTTTTAGAGCCTTTGCAATTGTGTTGTTTGTTAAAATTAGTCATTTTCGCGACTTCTTGTCAAGTGAATTTAGATTCCGCCATCTTGAATTCGAAAATGTCCAAAAAATTTCATGAAATTTGCGTATTGCAAGATCTCTGGGATTTTTTATCGCCGTCAACTCGAGCTCTGATTGGTCAATCAAAAATCTCTGCGATGAAAAATCGCAAGTGGAGAAACGGCGTTATACTAATCTGCTAGTCGGTCTTTTCTTAACGTTCGGCCGCAGCTGCAGCCGTAGGTTTGTATAAAAGCTGAGATGAATGTTTACCAAAAAAGAAAAGCAATTGCGGTGCTATTAAAAATATTTTTTTTTGCAATTAAAAATAATAGAAACATTTGAAAATTTACAAAACCACAAAAAACTCCCATCAATATAAAAGGGACGTGTTGTTAACATTGAGGAAAATATCCTTAAAAATTGTTATAATCAGTCAAATGAAGATGGAATATTTGTATTCTAATGGTTTTCCCACAACGAGCTTTCATAAATTGTTGAAAACAGTTGTTTTCGAAAAAATAGAAATTCAATTGCAATACAATTTTCAACTCTCTCTCGGCGCTACAATCGGTTTCCAGTTTTCGCCTGACGCAATGTCTCTCGCCAGAGGTTCCGGTCCCGTGCCGATGCTCTCCAGTTTTGCATCCCAATTCTCTTCGCGTCCTGGTCAACGCCGTCCTCCAGTTTTGCATCCCATCACAATACTCTTCGCGTCCGGGTCTTCCTCGTCGCTTTGTTGTTAATAACAACTTTAAACATTTAACAAAAAAATTGATGTGTAAAATTCATTAAAAAAAGAGATTTCCCCGAATTTTCAGCAATTTTCAGCAACAATAATTTCTCATATTTTCATGTCCTGCCAAAAAATTTCTTGTGGAGACAGGATTTTCCAAAACATATCTAATTTCTTGGACAAAAATGTTCGAAAAATATCTATCTGTAGTGTTATTATAATCAAAGCGAAACGTTACGGTAAAAAATTTTCTGGTCAAATATTTTGAATTGAGGAGGAAATTTCACTGGCAAATAAATCATTTCCTCCGATAAGCCGCCGTTCACCAAATACAAATTTTTAGGAAACTAGAGTTTCAAAAAAAAACGTTGATTTTGTTTTTTTTTTGTTTTCATTGCGTTGACATTTGACAGTTCACTTGCACCTTCAGTTTCGGTCAAACTTGGCTCAATTTTGGCCAAACCCGAAGTTTGGCTGAAGCCGATTAATCGATCGGACTCTATTGATTACACTATACGACAAAAAAATCCCCTTTATTTGTGATGCCTAAGATTTATAGAGGGTATTCACAATCCTCTTTTAATTTTCGGTAATATTAAAAGACTGAAAATATTCTGCTGTGAACATCCCACAGCACAGATTTGAGAACAGCGCTTTTATTTGATACGTGACCAAATCATGAACTGCGAATTTGATTGTAAAATATGTCACATACCTTTAAATCCATGTTTGATGTATTCTTTTGAATTTCTATTGTGGCAACGGCTATCAAAATTGAAAAAAATTGCAGTCCGATGAGATTAACAAAAAACCAGCGAGAAAATTTGACAACTAAAAACATTACTAGCGCCACTCGCGGTTGATTCTTGATACCGAATAACCGGGCCGGAAAACACGAAGGTATGTCTACAATTATCGAATTCGGTAATTCATTTTTACATGAACCAAGTTACCGTCTCGGTAAAAATCTGTTAAATTTGACTGAATTACCGAGCGGTAAATTTACCCGCAATTTAAAAGACGACTGTGAATACCCTGATAATCTTTTTAGGATAATTCGACGTTGCTGATTCCAAATTTGCTAGTGGTTTGGCCAGATTGGTTCTAGTTTTTGAGAAAAATCCAAAAGATTTTTTTTTTCGAAAAAAATCCATATAAACTGAAAATTTTATTTTTGTTGTAATTATTTCAATTATTTTAGGGTGAGTTAACATCACTGAATCCAAATCTAGAAGTAGTTTAGCTGGATTCACTCAAGATTTTGAAATTTGTGTTTTTTTAATTACATGGGCTTTCTTAAGAATAATAATTCTTCTTTTTGCCAAATTTAAAAACTCTTTTTATAGCAAAAAACTTTTTAAAGTTCTGAGAACAGAAAAATTTCATATTTTTTCTGCGTGGATATTATATTTTAAGCCGATAACGAAAGCTAAAATGAGTTTTCCGATGGGAAGCAAAATTGAAAACAAATGGACGACATTCGGTCGGTGAAAACAACACATGACAAATCAATAACCAGGAAAACTTCTTCGCAACATAAAAGAAAATAAAGATAATAATATCTGTCTAAGCCTATAAAAGTGAATTTATGAACATAATAGGTGAATGCGCGTAATGGCCGCCACCATATTGAATTGTTGTTTGCTGGTTATATTCGTGTCGTGTCCACTAAGCCACTGTCTATGCCGTTGTCCATCATTCGAAATAAACGAGTACTTGTACGACATTTTAGTGAATTTTATTGAATTTTCCTCATTGTTATTTATTGTTATTTCCCTTTGAAACCGGTCCGATTATAGCAAATAGGGGTCGATTTTTCCATTATCGGGAAGTGAAAGGCGACGGAAAACTTAACAAAATATTTACTCTCGGTGTATTGTTCGATGTTGTCCGTTCAATGCGACAACTTGGGCAGAGTGAAGTCTTTTGTATCATAGTTTTATAAAGCGACTTTGATTCTCATCAAAAATTGATCAATTTCCACGCGGTTAGACGACACCAAACAAAAATTTTTATCGAGCGATAGGGTTTCATTGAAATTCTCTTCATGGACATCATGTCATGGTCACAAAGAGGCATATCTATGTAAAAAAAAAGGAAAAACATCATCCACATTTTATAGGCGAAAGGAAAATTTTTCTACAATTTTTCGATAAAACGTTTAAAATAGGTGAAAAAAATCGAAAGTCCCTTAAAATTTCCTCTATGTTTTAAAAAACCAGAAGAAAAGCTACAATTGCCAGGGACCAATCGTCAAATACTCTAAATTAAGACAGACAAAATATTTATTTAAAAAAATCATTTGTGTGGGAGAGCAGTGGTCCGATTGGATTTTGATGTATTGAACGGCTATGTAAAATTATATTCTAAACACATTTTAACTTAATAAAGTTTTCAATATGGCTCACCATTTTCGAGAAAATTGCAGAAAACTGTTTCGTTTGTATGGGAGAGGGGAGGAATGGTCCGATTTTGCTCGTTCAAAAACTTGGCCTTGCTATTTACGAGAAACACAGCTGTAAAAAAATTTAAGTTACGGTGTTCACGGACAGACAGATGGACGGACATACAGAAATCAAAATCTTTCCTCATCCCTAACATCATTTTCGTGTCCGTTATACAAAAACCTAATACTAAATATAAGTATTCTCCGATCTACTATATAAAATTGAATGTCTGTATGCTTGTCATATAGGCTATAAAAAATCTGTTAGAAAAAAAAAAATGTCCGACTTATGCAGAAAACATAATGACCGGGTTTGCGTTAAACGGGTTCCGGCTTATCCAGGTTCATTTTGTATGAAAAACGTTTTCAAAATCACGGGACTTGTGTTCGGCTTAGGCAGATTTTCGGCTTATACAGGTTTTACAGTATTTTATGGAAAAATTGTGGGTGTAACTCAAGTTTAACATAGTATAATTAATCCGGATTTTTTTTATATCGAGTCTTTCAACAAGGACATAACAATTTTGTATTTAAATAAAACACAGAATAATTGAGATATCGGGCTGAAATTTATTCCAGGTGTAGTGGACATGTTACATTTAAGTATGAAATTCGATGTCGTTCATATGGCCACCGCGAGCACGTTTGCACTGATTGATTCTTTGGAGCAAATTTTCCACACATATCGGCCGGAACGTTGGTAATTTCGCGTTCGATATTGTTCCTGAGCTCCTCTAACGTTGTTGGCTTGTTGGCAGAAACCAACGACTTAACATAACCCCATAAAAAGAAATCCAACGGCGTTAAACCGCATGAGTGGCCATTCGACCGGACCATTTCTCGAGATTACACGATTACCGAACTTCTCCTTCAATAGATCAATTGTTTGACCAGCTGTATGGCATGCAGACCTAAAAGAACCCTTAAAAATAAAAAATGTGAACCTTGACTGATGTTTTAGCATTGCCAGATCATAAAAAAAGTTTTAGGGTGCGTTAACAAAATTGTTATGTCCTTGTTGAAAGACCCTTTAGTTTAAGTCAGAGCTTAGGGGAAGACCCTTTAATGCCGAGGCACAGATCAGGATGATCGAAAGAACGAAAGGAGATGTCAATTTATGTTCTCCTTGAACTTCTGATGGTAAATCGTCGGATGGTAAATCGTTCCAAAGTCTTGTTGTTCAAAATGCAAAAAGTTCAAATTCTTTTTGTAAAATCTAATGAAATATGAAAACTTAAAAAATCTCTAAAAATTTCAGATGGATCATATGAAATTCTTAGTCGGAAAACTGGGTTTATAATTGAAAACTGGGTGGTGTTTACGTTGTAAAATTTGGTTGGTCACATAACGGTTAAGGCACATTTTTGAAAAAAAATCATAAAAATATTTCTTTGCTACAGGAATCCAGCCTAACCCTTTAACCGATGGAACTACTCAAGGCTCTTTTTGATTGAAATTCGTACCCTAACTCGCGGTCGCTGAAGATTTCGTAAAAATTCAGTCACCAAAAAATTCAGTCATTCTGCCTACCACGCCATCGGCAAAATCTCTGTTAACATTGAAGATAAACTAAAGGTTTCTGAATAACAAAAATACATTATAGAAGAATTGAAGAAAAACAACCGCCCTTATTTATGATTAAAAAAAATTTTGTTCACCCTTTGCGAAATAATTTCAATGCGGAAAGCTCACTGTTTTTCCAATGGGTTTCATAGCATTATCGATTCAATTAATGGTCACTTGCGTGACGTAAAGTGTTTCAATTTTTCATCAATTTTCTTAATACTATCGGCATTTACAGGCCAGCTCATGCAATTCATATCATAAATGATTGAATGTGGGCAGTCATGGGGTTTTTCGACTATGGTCAGCTAAAAGGACTAAATGAAATGTGACCAATGAATCCTTTTAGTATTTACTAATACTATTACTAAAGTCCTTTAACTAGTATTTACCAATTATGCTGTAAGTAAACATAAACGTATCCTGACGTCTAATAATTCATGCTTTATTAGTTTCTGTGTACATGGCCGTACATCATAAACGAAATACACAAAAATTCAGTCAATATCGCTTTCTGTAACGAAGAAAAGACGATAAATTGTGACGTTATGGGTTGTAAATTCTCAAAACACCTACGATATCCGAGGTGGTAAATGGGATTTTGATAATATGTTATTAAAATGTTCGATTATAACATTTGCTGAAGATACATGTGTTAAATTGGCCCTTATTTGTTGTTTCAACTTCAAGCCTTGACTTTTGTGTTACTTTTAAGTTATTGAGAATTAATGAATTTTATATGACGTGTCACATATCTGATGTGAACAGCACATGACTTTCTTATACAAAATCGACGTTCCTGCACCAATTACACTATAACCATATGAATAAAATATTAATTTATATAAAAATGCGAATTTTTAATTTTACAAAATCTGAAATATCTCGATAACGGTGAAAGATATCAATTTATGGAAAAAGGCAAAAATGTAGTTTTAATATTTTTAATTCTTCCTTTAAACGATTTAAAAAAAAACCATAAGTTTGGAAGCAATACGCAAAAATCTATTTTTTCATTTTTAAAGAAAATATTTCAATAACGGTAAAATATAACGGATCATGGTAAACGGCAAAAATGTGGGAAATATTATTCTCTTCAATACATCTCATACATTGAACAACCGAAAACTCATTAGTTTTCGAAAGAATCACAAAAAAACGATTTTTTTAAATAACGATCTCGATACCGGATCGAGATATTAAGTTCTAGTAAAAGACAAAAGTGTGAGTAATTTTCTTGTCTTCAACATTTGCGAAAATCGAAATTAAGATTTTTAAAAAGCCATCATTTTGGTTACTTCCGGTTAACGGATTTCCACCAAAAGTTAAAACGATCGTCCCATTTGAAGGCCAAACATCCGCGTCTCTATCTCTAGCGTTTTTTTTAGAAATTAGCGGACGCAATTTTCTCGAAAACTGTATGTCATATTGAAAAATTTACAAACGTAAAATGTGTTTAGAATATGATTTCACATACCTCATCCATACATCAAAATTCAATCGGACCACACCTTTTTCCACTTTCCTGGATTTTTCCTTTCCCCTTCTCCTAGGAAAAAGGATTTTTTGAAATAAACATTTTGTCTATCATCATATAGACTATTTGACGATTGGCCCTTGGCAATTGTAGCTTTTCTTTTGTTTTTTAAGCAATATTAAGAGATCGAAATTTTTCATGAATACAATACTTTATTACATTTCGTATAAGAAAGTAAATATATCATTAAACACTGTTGTTGTTGTAAAAAAAAGTAAAAAGTACATTACATGACGGAATTGAATTTGTTTTAATATTAAATGTCGTTAGATACCTTTAGAACAGACAAGAAAGTCTTCTTATTACATCAGCAACACATACACATCTTATACATAAATATAAGTAAACAAAACTATTAGCGTTTAGTCCACATACAGGCATATTAAACCAATATATATATAATCTCGATTAGATTTGAATTATTGATGATGATTACCTTGGATTAATTTGATTCACATTAGCGAGTATAGTGTCGGCATTCTGTTTAACTATTTACCGGTGGAGAATTACATACATATCTAAACATGTACACGTTTATATTTTTTGAAATAAACATATATTTATAAGGCTATGTGTCTCAACATTAGAACCATTATTTCGACCGAAAATGTTTTCGTGTTGTTTGATTTTGGAATGAACAATTACCGATATTGAGGTGATTTATAACCGATTTACAATTTAACGATGCAGGTAAATAAGTTCGATAGAGTGACTTCACTTTGATTTAATGATTTCAATCAAATATTTACAGAAATTTTGAAACGAAAAAAAAAACAAACGCCAACTACGAATGAAGAAGGATTCGTAATTGTATGACATTTGAAGGCATCTAAAACATGGTTTTCGAAACGTTCACTTCAATATGGTGGGTTGATTTCTAATTAAATTGTAAATAATTGAATTATTTCATCGAAATTCTTATGTCATACGAGTAGACGTTGAATGTTGACGATTACTTGAAGTACTTCATAAATGTTTTTGCTGGAATGTTTGTAACACTTTAATGCCTGAATCTTTCTAGGCAGCTAGAGTTCTTTTTATCCGAGATGATTTCTTAGTCCCGAAGAGGAACTCTGCAGACTTTGGACTTTTTTGTGAAAAATCGCTATAAAAAATGCTTAAAAGCGACATGGGGAATGAAAGGATTAATTTTTTTTCTCAATATACTCTAAAAAGGAGGATAGGTTTTTTATATTTTTCTTAGAACTTTACCAAAGACAGGACGAAAGAGCCGATTTAAAAACACAACAAAAGCCATAATTGCCAATCTGGCAATTATTGAAAACCCGTATGGTGATATACATATCAAAATTCGAACAGTTGTACCAAAATTCCACTTTGAAGTCAAACTTTCCAATAAGATTTTTTAAAATTTATTCCAATCGGATTTTGATGTATGGGAGTTTTATGTAGAATCATATCCTAAACAACTTTTCTTCTTGCACTTTTTTGATAAGATGAACCGTTTTTGAGATATTCGCAAAAAACGTTTTCGTTCGTATGGGGGGTACCCCCCTAATGGTCCATTTTTGCCCGTTAACGAACTTAGCCTCGCATTTTACGAAAAACGGACCTGTGCAAAATTTCAAGTCTGTAGCTCAATCCGTGCGCCCGCGGTCCGCGCCACAGACAGACGGACGGACATGCAAAATTCAACTTTTTTTTATCATTCTAAACACACTGGTGTAATTCATTTTTATATGTGATGGCGGGATCTTGGCGTTACAAACGGTAAGGCAAAGTTAATATACCCTTTGGTTTCACCATACGGGTATAAAAATATCTGATGTGAACAACACATGACATTCTTATACAAAATCTAGGTTCCTGCGCAATTTACCTGAGGAATAATATATTAGTTTACATAAAAATATGAATTTTTTTTTACAAAATCTGAAATATCTCGATAAAGGTAAAAAAATATCGATTTACGGTTAAATTTTTATTTTATTTATAATGTCTCAAATTCGGTCAAATTTGAGTGCCAGAAAAATTTAAATTGTTTCTAAAAACTAGACTAATGGTTAGTCTTATATTTTTAATCAATTGTTTCACCAATATAAAATCTCAGATCAGCTATAATCTTCATAAGTGTCACAATAAAACCGATTGTTAAGAAAAACAAAAAATTCGAGCTAAAATTTGCGTACAATTTTGATTCGATAAGCTGAAGAGAAGCTTTTGTGGTAAGCGCGAAAGGGGAGTTATCTAAAGTCTTATCTGTAACTAAGCGGAACATAACACAAAATTCCATTAGTTTTTTAGACCATCCTGAGCTGTGCTTCGGCATTAAAGGGTCTTCCCCTAAGCTCTTGCTAAAGCTATAAAAAAATATCAGTTGTGCTCAACACAAAACTTTCTTCTACAAAATCTACGACCCTGCGCAATTTACGCTAGAGCCCTGTTGCGTTGTCAACTTAAGACGACCTCCCAATAAATTCTTGGTTTATTCAAAAATATCAAAAACGTACAAAATTTGAGATAACTTGAGAACTGTAAAAGATATCAATTTACGGTAAATGACAAAAATGTAGAAAATGTTAACATCTTTAATTATTCTTTTAACTGATTTGCCGAAAAACCGTTAGTTTCCAAATTATTCGCAAAAATATGATTTTTTACATATTAATGAAAATATCTCAATAACGGTAAAAGATAACGGATAACGTTAAGAAACAAAATTGTGCAGAATGCCATTCTCATTAATTCACTTCATACATTCAGTCAGCAAAAACCCGTTAGTTTTCGAGATAATCGCAAAAACTGTTTTTTTGGAAATAACGGTTTATCTCGATAACAGGTTGAGATATCGAGTTATAGCTAAAGACAAAAGTGTGGGAAATTTTATTTTCTCCAAGTTTTGTCATACTTAGGGCCACTAAAAAACGCGTAGTTTGGAAGTAAATCGAGAAAAACGAAATTGCGATTTTTGAAAAACCGCCATTTTGGATACTTCTGGTTAACGGATTTCCACCAAAAGTTGATAGGATCGTCCCATTTCAGGACCCAACATGCCTATAAAATTTCATGGCGCTAGCTCTATTAGTTTTTGAGAAATCTTGTACACAGACTGACAGACAGACTGACAGAGTGACAGACTGACAGACAGACTGACAGACTGACAGACTGACAGACTGACAGACAGAAAGACATTTTTTTAATATGACTCCAATCGACTCAGGAGTGATCGGGAAATGTTTTTTAGGCAAAATTAAGAGGTCGAAATTTTTCATGAATACAATACTTTATTATACTCCGTAGAAGAAAGTAAAAAGATTCAACTCAATATCTCTAACGATCAGGGATCCCGTTTACACTACTATCGTAGTTTTACACTACTATTTCGACATAATTTGACCTAACACTACTTACACTACTGAAAAACTCAAAACACTACCTTTTTCGCCCTATAAAAAACGTGCTACCAAGAAAGGTTATTTCTAGACTTGAAAAGTCCATTTATCTGGGGAAAATTAAAAAAATATGTAATATGTACTCATTCAGACTATTTATCTAAAATATTTAAGTACTTTAGGTATTCCCTATGGAAAAGTGACTGACTAAACGCACTCAATTCTTGAACAAAAGGGACATATAATACTTAATTCCTTCCTTTAATTTTAATTTAAAAAAAATTCGATTTTTGTACTAATATAAAAATGTACTGATATGATATGTAATAAAACATTAGACGGTAACATTCAAAATGTGTTGTCTCAATAAAACTCTAAATGACTGTTAAAAAAGTTGACACTACTGAAATCCCTCTGACACTAATATTTTTCGATCAGTAACACTCCGCTTTTCACTTTTGGGGTGGAAACCCTGCTAACGATATAGAATCTTGTAGGGGAGGGGATTTGAAGGAATAGAACCATAGAGAGTAAATATGTGAAAGGTCTCTCCTGAACACAGCAGTGAACACAGCAAAAAACTAATTAAACTCGATATTTGTAACGATATAGAATCTATCAGGAGAAGGGGTGTGAAAAATAGGGTGACAGAGGGTGACAGATGTAAAAAGTCCTTTCTGGTGCTATACAGAACATAACACAAAAAAATTAAACTCGATACAAGTAACGATATAAAATCTAGCAGGAGAGGGGATTTGAAGGGATAGCGCCACAGAGGGTAAATATGTGAAAGGTCCCTCCTGGCGTTGTAGTGAACACAGCAAAAAATAAATAAATAAATAAAATTGATATCTGTAACGATATAGAATCTAGCAGGAGAGGGGGTATGAGGAATAGGGTCACAGCGGAGAAACATGTAAAAACTCCGTTCTGGTGCTATACTGAACACAACACAAAATGTTTCCATTCGATATCTATAATCGTTCACCGGAAAATCGCGGCATACACTCAAATATTCATCCATATCGAATCCACAACCTTCTTCTTTTTCGAAGTCTGTTAAAAATCGCTAAATTATTTGGATGTGCCTATTTAGAGGGGGAAGAGGTAGTCCGACTCGCCCTCACATTTTATTAAAAAAAAAAAAGAAGATAACGTTTTTAATATAATCGAGCTTTGGTTTATGAGCTTTTGTTGATCCTTAAAATAGCATCGGTTTATGAACCTATTTTTGATTCTTCGTTAGGCATCCGGCAAAGAAAATCGAAATAAATACTCAATGAATTTAAAGTGAATTTCCCATTGTTGGTTATGAAATAAGTTGCTTTGGTTTATGAACCATTGGATTTATAGACAACCTTCAGAAATTCATTGCTTTTAGGTCCAGAAATTCGAAACACACTATTAGTCGCGCTATGTGTTGAATTTGTTTATGTTTACAGCTCAATCAAATCATATTTCCACCAAAACAACAATTCATCATCATCATTGATATAAAATATGTTGAAATTTGACTCCATATTAAAGAAAAAAAAGAATAAAATCTTGAATGAAATTGGATTCGATTGAACGATATTTTCTACGGTTCTTTAACGCATAGAAGTAGGTCAATTGAATGTAAGATAAATCCCAGCAATTAAGTTCATATTTCAAGTGGAACAGTTATCAACATTTTTCGACATATCTCCCATTTACCTACATTGTACTCCCAGCCTATGTTAGATATTTCCCTATTACCGGAGCTAAGACGTTATTCTCAATGAACAAAGTAATTTTCTACATACTTAATGCATCCGAGACTAAAATAAGATTTTTCTTGTGGTGGCGTCTAACATTTTTTGAACACAAGAGACAGTAAGGAGAACGACTTCTTTAATCTATTAAGTCTTCAAGAAAAAAAGATTTTTTTTGAGAAAAAGTTTACTACATTACTACTGTTGTTTTTTAACATTCACATTTTTGGTAGTTTCTTTGCACATGTATTTAATCGTTTTTATGCTAATGTATCTTGTAGGTTCAAAAAACCAATTTAATAATCGTAAAATTGGTTTAATAACGAAATAGAGCAATATTTTAGAACTTAAAAAGCAACAAGAATAGAAAATTTCTACACTAATTTTAAGCACTTATGTCTGAAGATATAACAAAATATCTAAATCACCAAGAAAAATGTAAAATGTTTGAAAAATCATCATGTAGTAATAAAATGCTTTAAATTTTTTTTCCTTCAAATACAATTCGCACATAAACAGCAATCTCCCAGTATAAATAGGTAAGCTTTAGTGGAAAGAATTCGTGCCTTAAACTAATGAGTAAGGAAAATTACGAGCCTTGGTGATGCTTGGCTTGGCTTAATCAAATGGTCGTCCAGCTATTCATTGTGGGTAGTCTGGCGGCTGCATTAGGCGAAAATTTTTGTGGAGGCACAGGTCGTCCCCTTGAGCCATTCACTACTTTCGAGTGGTTCGGGTGAAGCGATCTGCCTTATTAGGTGTTGCAAAACAAATTCTTGGGGAGATTGTTTGCTTGATATCGTAAATTTAGGTTAAACGATTGATGGATAAGAACAGAACTTTTATGCTGAGTGTGAACAATCACCTTCAATCTGGAATCCTAGGTTGCATTAATTTGTTCAAAATTTCCCTTCGATTGAACGTATTTTGTATTTTTGAATCCGCTGCGTTTCACTTCTGTTCGTTTCTGGTCGATTTTTGTTGTTTTGCTAATCGATCGAGTGACGTTTTGAGCTTAGAATTACTCGCTGCAATTTTTTCGCTTTTGATGTTGGCCGTGATTGACAAGGCAAGTTTGTTAAATGTTTTTACTTTCTTATACGCAGTATAATACAATACTGTATTCATAAAAGATTCAATCTCCTTATTTACCTAAAAAACAGCCCAGGAGTGCTTTTCTGAGGCCTGAGTTGATTGGAGTCATATACAGCGATCTCCCCTACTACAATTGTAGTAAATCTACTACTATTTTTGGTCCAATCTACTTCCTTCCTAAGGCAAATTGGGGCCATCCCTGGTCATATATCACAAAAATGTCTCCGTCTGTCAGTCTATGTACAAATTTCTGAAAAACTAATCCAGCTGGAGCTACAAAATTTTACAGGCATGTTTGGTTTTGGAATAGGATGATCCTATCAAGTTTTGGTGGAAATCCGTTAACCGGAAATAACCAAAATGGCGGCTCATTAGAAATCGCAGTTTCGTTTTTTTATTATTTACTCTAAAACTACGCGTTTTTCAGTAGTCTTATGTGTGCGAGAGCAAAATTTTCCATACTCTTATCTTTTACTAGAACTCCGTATCGAGATATACCGTTATTTAAAAAAAATCAATTTTTTGCGTTTCTTTCGAAAACTAACGGGTTTTCGCTGGTTTGTTGCATGAGATTAATTGATGAGAATAATACTTTTTTTTGAACATCACCCGTTAAAAATCAACAAAAATCAAACTTCGGTGTAAACAAAAAGTGCAAAATTCTCGCTGTCGTCAAGTCAATGTATTTTACATGACTGTCGCTGTTGATACCTGCTATTGTAATTCAGCCTTTAACAAACTCTTAAAAATAAAAATTACGTGTTTTTATCTTAAAAATGTTCAATATTCCGGTAATAGTTCTCTCGATTTCCGGTAATGCGACAGTGTCAATTTTTTTTAGTTTTATAATAGTCTGAAAAACTGGTTTTAGACGCCGTTTACATCTGACACTTTATTCAGTGAATTTTATTCTTCGATACTAAAAATTCATATTTCCCAACCGTTTATTTTACGATACAAAATTTTGAAATTTATTCTAGTATGAAAAAGTTCCGGTTCCTGCGTTTTGAACCGGAACTTTTTCATATAAAATCGCTGAAATAAATTAAAATTTTCGACAACTTTGCTAAGTGAATCTTTTCTGGGATAAATGAACAAAATTCGCGGAATTAATTCTGAATCAAATTTTGCAGAGAAATTCAAGAAAAAATCGCAAATATAAACGGAGCCTTAAAAAATTATTTTAAATACAATTACTGAACTCATTTTTAATAAACATTCAACAAACGCATTTTGATTTCTAATCGATTTGTTAAAATCCGTTAATTATCGTCATCTAAATTTAGAAAAACCTACTTGAAAGCATCTAAATTGGAATAGATTACCGCATAACGCTCCATATATCGTTTTAAACTCGCTTCACGATACATTCTATATTCGTTTGCTTGTATCTCGTTTTGTTTTGATACGTGAGCCCCAAACAAAGTAGAATGCGTACCCATATACAGAATGTAAGCAAATGACAAATGTCTCCATTATTAGGTCGCTTACCTGGAAAGAAACAAAAAATGGAATTAAATTAATTTTATTACAAAACAACTTTTTTTTCAATTTTACTTTTTCAGGTAAAATTATTTTATATTTAAAATAACAAAAGAAAAATGTGTGGCAGAATTTTGCTTATATCTCTCATTGACATATCAACAGAAAAGTTGATACTCTGCCGAAATTAATTAACGATGATAGGGGGATTCATGGAATCGCAGAAATGCCTCGTCACCTGCGTAAACTTACCACCTCATAAATGAACTGTCAAAATTCGTATGTTAAAAACTTTTATGCGGCCTCTGTAAGTTTACGCGACGATTTTGGTGTGTAAACAGCCTCGTAAAATTACACAAACGTCAAATACGTAGATTTCGAGAAATTCAGCTGCAACAATAGGAATTTCTTTTGTGCGATTTGTTCCCATATTTTAATAATTTTAATTTTTAGCCAATACTCGCCATTTTCATCTTAAAAGTTTTTGGAAGAAGACTGTAGAACAACTGATGGATTTACACAAATTATTTGAAAAGTGCGTTCATGAAACACTCTGCGTAAAAATACGCAATGGGTGATTTTATCTGGTTACATGAATACCCTTATAAATTAATATTTATTAGCCCGCAAAAAAAATCGCTAGGAAACAAAATGATATAAAAAAATGCTGTCCAGTCTTCCGTAATTGAGTCAATGACATTTTCGTTAGCCGGAGCTTTCTAAATTGTCATCATTAGCATCATTTACTTATGTTTACCAACAATACTGGAGGTAAGTTCTTACCTTTTTAGCAGAAACGTTTAAATGTATAAAAGTCAAGTGTTAATCGTTTTACTTAATAAGAGAACTCGAAATATGAGAAAACTAACCAAAATAAAATTTTAAAAAAATGTTTGCACATAAAAAAAAGTTCACTTTGATGATTCAATCCAAAAAATGAGACTAACCCACTTTTTGGGTGTCAGTTAAGACATTGCTTTTTAGATTTGTGAATTTGATTTGTAAAAATAAGGAAAAATAAAAAGTGGGCTAAAATATATTTTCGAATTTTTGCAAATGTAGGTTGCAAACCTGATTTGCCAAAAATGGATTACGGAGAAAATGAAAACACTGAATTTTTTTGATACGCTGCGAAGAATATATTAAGAAATTTCTTTGTTGGTTCAGAGAAACTGACAGTAAAATAAGATGGCATGGAAATTACTTAAACAGTAAAATTTATTTTGCAAATTTAATCGATATTAATTCCATCACTATTGTTATTTTTTTAAGCAATTTAAACTAAATATGAAAAGATACTTTCTTGTTCTTGTCAATTTTTGTATAATTAAAATTTCAAAATTCCCAAATAAAATTCGGAGAAATTCAAAGGTTGAAAATCAGAAGCTCATTCTCTTAGAGCGGTTTGCACCAACGAAACATAGCAACTTATGTCGAACTTGAATTTGTTAAGTGCCAGAAGTTCTATGGTTTAAGAAGGCTAAGCATAACTTAAATAGTTATGACTTGTATCAGCAAACGGGCCTTAGTGCCGTTTGCATCAAACATCTCTTAGCGAGGGCGTACACGGAGCAACTTTCGGTCATCAGCATCCCGCAACTTCACCAAATTGTAGGAAAGAAACGAGTGCGGCAAGAGGGGACAAGTCGCCACTCGAAAAGTGTTCTTCTCGTCTTCTTTTACGCACACAAACGAAGTCGCTCGTGTAGCACGTCAGCATGCATGTGTGCGTAATTTCATTGAGTCAGTCGGTGCTTAGCCACCGACTCGTAAACATATCTCAAATAAACAAAAATTGAATGCAAATAGTGAAATACCAGTTCCAGGTAGTTTTATTTTACAGGTAGATAGGTAAACAAGAAATTACCAGTCCTTATTCTTCTATTGTTGGTAGTTTTTATTTTGGCAATTGATGTTGCCTCGGTGCTAGCTAGAAAGGGAATGAGCTGGAAATACAACACATATATGAGAACCACACACACATGAGCGATCGCTTGTTGTAAACAAGTTTTTCCTACTAAAAAGTGAAGAAACGTGTACGTCGGAAAGGCATTTTGAGGACCAAAAGTTGCCGCGACGAGATGAAGCGTGTGCGTTGGCACTTAGTGACGTTTGTATCAACGAAACTTAGGTCCATTTGCGCGTACTAGACTTAAAAAATTCAGGTTTGCTTAGCCTACATAAACCGTAGAAATTCTGGGTATTAAATAATTTAAGTTGGACATAACTTGCTAAGTTTCAAACATCTCTTAGTGCCGTTTGGACCAACGAAACATAGCAACTTACGTACATCTTAAATTATTTAAGTCCCAGAGATTCTACGGTTTAAGTAGGCTAAACGTAACTTAGTTTTTTAAGAATAGTACGCGCAAACGAACCTTAATGACTTTAATTACAATAACTATCAAGAATTTCTACATATCATTGAAATTGTGTCAAATTTATGTAATAGAAAGTGAATAATTTCAATTGCAATTGACACATTTTGTCAAGGGCCACCTCCAATTACGACAACTGTGTCTGCATACGAATATATGCTGGCTTAAAATTGCATTAAGTATAATTACATCCTATTAGAAACGTGTTAAGTGATCACTATCACTATTAATAGTCAGCTGTCAACGTTTCTGTATTTCAGTTGTACTATTCGTACGAGAATTACACTACGGGACCTTGGACTTGATTTTAATACATTTTGTACGCCTCTTACTTAAAAATTATTCATTTCGTATCATATCGCATATGACTAATAAGTGGGGGTTTTTCTTGAAAACCTTTAACGGGTATCATCAAGTAACCATCACTGGTATTATGTTTGTTGGTTTTTTGATGACTGGTGAGAGAAATATGTTGACTAAATCTCAAAACGCTAAGTCAAATTATGGAGACAAGTTTTTATATTTCGAAGTATTACTAACCTTTGGTTGAATGTGTAGCTTACTTCGACTACATTGAACGTATAGCAAATTTTTGACTTTTAGTAGTACTATGGAATTTTTGTCTGAAAAACGAATTAAGAAAAAATTCAACATCTATCAAAATTTGTGGATAAATGGGAATTTGGTCAGAATTTATTTTTCTGATGAAATTTCAATTCTTTTAATAACCGCTTACTAAATTTGACAGTATAAGTGCTTGTTAAAAATTGAGTAAAAATTAATCTGTCAATCAATCAAAAGTTCAAACTAGATAAAATTCTGTTATAAAAAATTCACCCAGTTACGTTGAAAGAATCTTCTCAATTTTCTTTAACAAGTTTTTACTCCAAATCAAATCTAATCTTTTTATCCATTAATAAATAATATCTATCCAATGATTTGACAGCTATGCGAAAAATACAAAAACATTACACAATTAAAAGACAGTTACTCTATATTCTAGCTGTAAGATAGCATAAATTCTTTTGAAAAAAAAACTCCTTGCACCCATGGGCGCCCACAGGTATCGGCAGGAGGGGTCGTGCTTCCATATTCTGGATTTAAAAAAAATCTATTGAGGTTTTATATTGCCTAAATAACCAAATATTTATATTCCTTGAACAAAAGTGAAATCGCAATGAAAGCGCCGTGCGCTGCGTCGAACACATGTTAGTATCAGACTTGGCTACTTTTACTGCATTGCTTTTGTACTGCAGCTGCAAAAGTAGCATGCGGTATTCACACATAATAGACAAGTAGCATGCAGTACGCGTCTCTTGTGCTGCGCTATCAAACAGATTGCAATCTTGCATGCAAAAATTTGCAATCGTGCGCAGCTTTGTTGCTTCGCAGCACAAATTTGCAATTTTGTTTGACATTTCAATGTGTGTTTGCTCTACTTGAAAAAAAAAATTTGAGTTTTTCGCTGTAAAAAGGTTTTTACGTTATAAAATGTTTAAAAATAGTTAATCAGTGATAGAAGCAGCTTGTTTGTCACTTACATTGTTGGTGACTTACGCCGTCATCGCCTGACCAAACGAAATTGCTGCATAAAACCCTAAAAACTAAATCAAAGACAGATTTTCCCCTTTTATTGTGTTTATTTTAAATTAAAACAAGTTTAGAAACAGTTAAAAATATCAATTTCGGCTGGTACTTGTGGTTCTACAAAAGTAGTGCCGCAAAAGTTCCAACCAGGTAAAACTTTTTTTGATTGCAACTACTTTTCAATTTTAGTGTTCACACGTGTCTGCTTTTTAGGTTGCGCAGCATTTGAAAATACTGCGGCTGTTTCAAAAGATGCGAAGTTTCTTGGGTCGTAGAGAGCTTCAGACATCGCAGCATCAGGGTAGGGCATCTTTTCGCTCTTGCTGCGCAGTAAAAGTGCTTTCTTATGGAATCGCTCACAATACTGCCTGAATCTGCCCGCGCTAGTAGACCAAATTTCTACTTTTGGCGACGTCAGCTTTGTTTCAGTTTTTAGGCGCGAAATTTTTAATTTTTTCGAAGCAAACTGAATTTTTGTTTTAAATTGGTGGTATTTTTTTTTAAATAAAGATGTTTACACTACTTGGAAAGCATTTAAATAAAACAGTCCGTAGCGTAATATCTTTTTACATAGATAGGGTGACCATACGACTCGGAATAGCCGGATTTAGAAATGTTGTCCCGGTGTCACGGATTTTTTATATTACTGTCATAATTTTTCAAACGCTAGAAAAAACGATCACTAAATATGCAAAAAGTATTCAACTTCGACGGGTGGCTTTTGTAAATCAATTTTTTTTTCACCTGCGGCACATTTTTTCAACAGCTTTCAACAAATGGCGCATGGATTACGAAAAATTTCGCCAGATGTGCTTTTATCCATTATTTATGCAATGTATAAAGCGTGAAAATTTAAGTTAATTTTCACTTGGAACTGTGTCTTGGACATACTGTTTATAAAATTTCGCTTGTGGCGCACATTTATAAAGTAACTTTTGACGCCCTCTGAAAAAATTCTTACGGGCGCTCATGCTTGTACCTGATATGATCATCTTATGTACACCGACTTAAAATTAGAAGCTAAATAACCTGACGACCGACGACGCATGTTAGAAAAATATTCGAAAAGATCTCGTGACAAAATCTATGGCTATAAAGAGGGGCAGGCAACACGACCAAATGCCGGTGAATCTATTGTGAAGGCTTAGAGCAGGTTTCTTCTAGACAATTTGATCCAGTCGAGTCAAACCAGTCGACTTGTATCCAAGACGCCAAAAGATACTATCCACGTCTATAACTAAGAATTGTTTCTTTCGTGTGGATCTGTAAATTACATGACCGTCAGAAACTGGTCTCGTAACTTTGAGATCCGTATACCTTCCCCGGAATTACCTACTAGTGAAGCACAAATGTACATTTGAAGCAAGTGCATATATGGATTTTAAATTTAAAAGAAACCTTAAAAAACTCGACAATAATATTTTAAAATGCTGTCACTTTGTCTAGTAATACAGAGAACAACTTTGAAGATATAGAAAATCTGGAAAATCTGGAAGAAACGTTAAAATTCTTATGAAAAACTAGTTAAATAACTGTTAAATAACCTTTTTTACAGCGTCTTTTAGAATAATATCGTACAATAAATCAGTTAAGTAAATGTGTGAGAGAAAAGCGGGAGAATCGCATTAGATGAACGATTTAAAAGATCAGAAAAATAAGGTGCACCATAAAATTGCTCGAATCAAATAGGAGGAGAATAAGAAGAAGAAGATTGTAAAAGAAGAACTGGTACATAAATGCATGCTTCATGTTCTCGACTTATATTTTATTCGTAGACTACCATAACTATACCTACAGGTATCTAAGGTATGATCACGCTCATGATAACAGCGAATTTCCGTAATATGAAAATGGTTACCGCATTTTATTTCACTGTTTATAGCGGAGATGATATGCTACTATGAACAGAGCATTGGTTCGAATATCTTCCATATTTCGTACTCTTATACTGTTTTTTGCCCTTCATTTGGTGTATCGCGCGCTACAGGTAGATTTTACCTGCATTCCAAATCTCTACACCAAATATAATTACAATTTTTAGATTTTCCATCTGTTGCTCGCGAATCAAGGCATTGAAAATCAATCGCTACAAAGCGAATTTAATGAACGAAACTCACGACAAAGCGAACCAAACCATGAAATTTTTACTTAATGAGGAATGATAATGAAATCGATTTTTATGCCTACTTCAAAATCAGGAAGAGGGCATAATACTGTCTTATAGTGAAATTGAATTCGGCCCATTAAACTAATTTGCAACTGGATTTTCCTCCGCACCGCCTAGATGAAAATAAATAATTAAAATTTTCCAGATAAAAGATTATTAAATGACGTTCTCAATTTAATTGGAGCTGAAATATTAATGAATAAATTTTAATGGCTTAGTTAAATTGAATCAACGCCTCATTCGGATAATATACCATCATATAGATAGGAAATTTTGAGAGTATTATGTAAGATTTTACAAAATATTGAGCTAGAGCTATATCGAGTTAGAGTGTACGGAGATAAATCCAAATAAGAATATATGAGACAGTGGACTCTTCTGCATTGATTCCCTAAACATAGGAAATTATTTCTATAATTTTGGCAAAATTTCCTATTTTTTGGCATAAATTCCCCTTTTGTTTGGGAGTCATTAGCAAAAAAATTCACTGTCTCGTATATTTTTTTAGGAATCTGTCCTATCATTGCTCTCTGTGTGCGAATTCCAAGCTAAAAAAAAAACTGCTAACTCGATTTACCCTAAAACTCTCTATTAGAGCTATTGGGAGCCCCCAA
The DNA here is from genome assembly GCA_964034945.1 of Chrysopilus asiliformis. NCBI lineage: Eukaryota > Metazoa > Arthropoda > Insecta > Diptera > Rhagionidae > Chrysopilus > Chrysopilus asiliformis. The sequence goes on from OZ035960.1 coordinate 48,365,268, forward strand.
AGAGTGGGTCTAACCACTGGCTACCTCGCGGTCCTCCAAGTTTCTTGTTTTCTATGTATATCCTACACTGTAGAAAATGGATTTGAATTTAAATCGAAAAATGGGGTAAAAACGGGGTAAATTTGCAAAAACGTCGTAAAATTTCGAAAAAAAATCAGAATTTAGCTCGCACACCATTTAAGTTGTAAAATCACCAAAAAAAACATTAATATTACACTAGAAATAAGGTAATTTTAAACCTTGCGTAAAATTTCGACCAATATTCGTATTTTTACTATCATTTTGGAGTAAAAACACGCTCGCAGGGTATTTTTGCATTATTGTACGGACAATTTAACCTTAACCTTATAATTCGCATAAGGTTTGTGGCATCGGAGTATAAATACTCGAATCGAGTTTTACTCTACCAAAATCCTGTGTGGCGCCTGCCACATGGCAGACATGCCCGGGAAATTTGGATGTGAAAACATCCGCAAAAATAATATAATATAGTATAAGCCGAGAAATTCTAATACCATTTTCGGTGTAATTTTAAACAAAAAATGTCGTAAAATTACACCTTTAAGACGCGGTCTTGCTACCAAATAGGAGGAAAATTACAACAAAAATGTGGTAATTTTAAACATCCATGTCGTAAAATTACACCCGTATTGTACTTTTACTTCTTATTTAGCTTAAAGTTCCCCCGTAAAAGAGGCTTTTGTACGCCACAAAATGAGTAAAAATGCATAGCTTTTAAGCCATTACGACTCGGTGTAATTTTACCCCTATTATAGTAGGAAAATGGTTTCCTACGATTATAGGGGTAAAATTACAATAAAATTTTCTAGAGTGTACATGGTCTTGATTTCTTGACTTCCAGGGCTTGGGGTCCTGAAAGTCTAGAACAGTGGTTCCCAAACTCTTTTGGCCCACGGACCCCTTTTCATAGTCAAAACTTGCCCACGGACCCCTTTTCATAGTCAAAACTTGTCCATGGACCCTGGGTGAAAAACTACAAAATGCATAATAGAAAAATTAAAAATTTAACTTTGATGTCTTGAATGGTATATGGCGACGTAAAAATAAAATATAAATTAAACATTTTGTTGAAGAAGTATTTATTGAAATTATAACTTTTGTTTTAAAATAAAAAAAAAAATATCAGTTGTGGTCAACACAAAACTTTCTTTTACAAAATCTACGACCCTGCGCAATTTACGCTAGAGCCCTGTCGCGTTGTCAACCTAAGACGACCTCCCAATAAATTCTTAGTTTATTCAAAAATATCAAAAACGTACAAAATTTGAGATAACTTGAGAACGGTAAAAGATATCAATTTACGGTAAATGGCAAAAATGTAGAAAATTTTAACATCTTTAATTATTATTTTAACTGATTTGTCGAAAAACCGTTAGTTTGCAAATTATTCGCAAACATATGATTTTTTACATATTAATGAAAATATCTCAATAACGGTAAAAGATAACGGATAACGGTAAGAAACAAAATTGTGCAGAATGCCATTCTCATTAATTCACATCATACATTCAGTTAGCAAAAACCCGTTAGTTTTCGAGATAATCGCAAAAAACTGTTTTTTTGGAAATAACGGTTTATCTCGATAACAGGTTGAGATATCGAGTTATAGCTAAAGACAAAAGTGTGGGAAATTTTATTTTCTCCAAGTTTTGTCATACTTAAGGCCACTAAAAAACGCGTAGTTTGGGAGTAAATCGAGAAAAACGAAATTGCGATTTTTGAAAAACCGCCATTTTGGATACTTCCGGTTAACGGATTTCCACCAAAAGATGATAGGATCGTCCCATTTCAGGACCCAACATGCCTATAAAATTTCATGGCGCTAGCTCTATTAGTTTTTGAGAAATCTTGTACACAGACTGACAGACTGACAGACAGACAAACAGACTGACAGACAGAAAGACATTTTTTAAATATGACTCCAATCGACTCAGGAGTGATCGGGAAATGTTTTTTAGGCAAAATTAAGAGGTCGAAATTTTTCATGAATACAATACTTGATTTGAACCTGATGGGATGTTATGAGTGTATTTATGTTCGGCGCAATGTTTGTGAGTAGCAACCGCAAATCCCCACGAGTACTAATTTCTAGTCGGTTTCTTTTTTTTGTGATGAGGCTCATAACGGCACTGAATCTACGTTCTACCAAATAGGAAGACGGAAAAGCAATCAACAGCTTCTGTTATTTATTTTAACTTCCATATTAATACAAATGTGTCACAATTTTTTTATTTTATATTAAACCTTGCGCGGACCCCCTGACGTTGTTCAGGGACCCCCAAATCAATTTTAATTCTCCACGGACCCCCTGAATGATCCCGGGGACCCCTGGGGGTCCGTTGGGACCACTTTGGGAACCACTGGTCTAGAAGATCCGACTCCTGAAAGTCTAGAAAGTCGAACTCCAACAGCGACACCTACGGCTAAATCATTAAATTTACCTCAAATTCCAAATCAAAGATTGATTTTGGTTGCAAAACATTGCAGTTCGACCTAAACTAGAGAGAAAACGTTCTCTAGTGACCAATGGAGGTAAAATAAGCGGTTGGAGTTAGGGATGCAACATCGTTCATAAAACCTCGATATATCGAAAATCGATGTTTTTTCAAGGCGACATCGATGTCAAAAAACATCGTCCTGAAAACATCGATACCTCGATACCTCGATGTTTTTCCGATGTTTTGAAAAATTTAAATTTACAGGTCGATTATCTTAGACGCGTCACTTTTCACTGATTCAAAAGTTAGTTTTGGGTCACGATTTTGCCCCAAAACTAACTTTAGAATCAGTGAAATTTTCACTTTGGGTGAGGAATTTTTGGAAACGGCACCGTCTCTAATTTCATCCATATATGGCTTCAAGAGCCACCGAATCGCAGGGGGGTTACGAACTTTCTCGTGATTTTTCACAGAAATCATGGCATAAATGGAAGTTGTGCCCACGAGAAAGTTCGTTAACCCCTCACCATCCCCCTGCAATTCGGTGGTTCTTGAAGCCATATATGGATGAAATTAGAGACTGTGCCCTTTCCAAAAAGTCCTCAACCAAAGTGAAAACTTCCGTGTTACAAAAGTTAGTCCAGGGGCAAGAAAAACGCTATTTCTAGCATGGTTCTTTCGGTCGGGCACTTACAAATAAGTGGAAACGAGTCTTTAAAGAGGAAAGATTAGCACAAAAATCTGTTTTGTCCCGAACCGATTCCAAAAATCTAAAATCGACCACTATCAGCCGACACCGACCAATTTGGCCGTTAATGGCCCAAATTTATGGTGCCGTTGGCAACAAACCGTAGCTAACACTACTCATTTTGCCAAAACAAGTTGTGTAAACTTGAAATAACCGCGTTGCACAAGTCGAATTTTTGGTATATGGCAAGTATCTGCCACTATGTGAGATAGATTTCTAGTGGCAGCTATGTATCAATTAACAAAAATGCTAGTAGAAAATTTAAGCTACTGGTCGCATCGTTAATTCTAGATTAATCGGCTCAAGTGTTTTGACGTAAAGGTGCATCATCCAGACCAAAAAAAAACTACCACATACCGTACGGAAAGTGAATTTCGAAATTTGGAAACTATCATTCAATTCCGCCAACTTTTATAAAGCCAATAATCTTTTTGGCGAATACATTCAAGTGTTTTTTTTTATGAAAATCCATAGAATCTAATTGCTCTTGTCATTTTCAATTGATAGAATGATTCAATTTAAGATCTCCTGGACTGTGCCTGCCATTACTACTTATTGACCCGTTCCACAGCCAATTGAACTTCAATTTATGAATTTCCCTCTCATGCTTGTGAAGTTTCAATCTATGTTTAATTCTGTAAAACATTCAAGCAACCATTTACTAATACACGATAAGATCGAATGTCTTACAATTGATTCATTCAACTTTTCGTCGAAAACCAGATGGCCTCTATTAGTAATCAAAATTGAAATTCTTCAATTCGGAAATATTGAATTCATAAATACAGCAACTTTAAAGGAAAATTGATTTAATGTGTTCAAATCACGATAGGAAACGTGCTATAAAAATAAATAATATAGGGAAAATGTCACATTGCATAATGGAGCACCAAGTTTAACTAGGTGTAAAAATGTCGATTTCCCTAATGGAATTAAATGTTGCGTTGGTCAACAGATGGTTTGTGCTGTTGCGTATGTGTCCCTTTCCCTTTGAAACTGTGCGAAAAGGTGAAAAAGGTGCAAAAAGAATTATTCGCAATAGTGTCCGTTTTGCCCTTTTAAATGCCATACAATAGAAATATTTTATAGAAATATAAGACGTTGGAGGTGGAAAACGGGTTGACACGTGTATGAACTGTGATTCTTGTTTGTATTTTCACGATTTTCAACTCATGACTTCTATATATACGTCGGCACGTCGATCAATTCGATAGTTTTTAATGGTTTGTCGGGTAACATTCTTAGAATTTTTGATCATAATCTTGTTATAGAAAAGATACTTGTTTCTATAAACAAACAACGCTAACGAAATAAGCTTAACGAGACATTATGTCTGGATAAAACGTATCGAAAACCGAAAAAATGATTTCGTTTTTTGGTTATTTATTTATTTATTTTTTGCTTTTTCTCATTTATTATTATTTTTTTGTGAAATGTTTCTACTACCTACAAAAAAAAAATTAAAAATATTGGGGTAGTATTTTTAATCATATTTTGATCCTAATTCGGACTTTGTTTTGGCCAGATTCACTTTATTTCTGGAGATACGAAAAAGAAAATGTTTTAAGCAATTTTTTTGGTTTAAACAACTTTTTTGCTAAAATATTTTCTTTTTGGTATCTCCAAAAGTTGAGTGAATCTGGCGAAAGTAAAGTCTGACTCAGAATCAGAGACGTCAAAATAGCTTAAAATTCAATATCTTTGATATTGATATTGACACAAAAAATGTCGTTTTTGTTGGGCAAATGTTTTTTAATGACCAAAACTTTTCAACGATTTTTTTTCTTTTGTTTTTTATTGATTTTTTAACTTAACACTCTAACTGCCACCACAGTTTTAAGCCTTTTTCGAATATTTAGTTGTCAGTCAAAAAGGCACTAAGAGAAAAAAAAATATTTTATTACCATAAAATATGTGCAACTACAAAAAATCGTTGCGGTTGCAGCGAACACTTTAATAATTTTCATTGTGGCCATTGTGTACAGTTAGGTGCCAGGTCTTTTTGACTGACGTGGCAGCTAGAGTGTTAAGAATCATTATTTCAGTTTTTTTTTGTATTTTCTTTCTGTTAAGTTTTATTAGTTTTTTTTTATAAAATTTATTTTTATGGAAACTGAGCTGAATTACTTTGTGATAAAAAAACTATTATTAAAGTGCCTTTTTTTAGTTTTCAGCTTCAACACAATGTGTAACGAAATAATAACGTTATAACGTAACGAAATGAACCTTTTTATCGTTACAAAACGAAATAAAATTTGAATTTTTATCGTTACATTATGAAACGAAATAAAATTTGTAACGAAACGTTACGGCACGATTTTTTTTCGTCTGCCATCCCTGCTTTTTATTCGTTCTTAATAAATGTGAAAGACATTATTTTTTTGTTAAATTAACACGTTCACCGCTCACGCATTTTTTGAGTTTCCTGTAGAAACTCAAGAGCAAAAAATAGTATGTCACATATACATATGTGACATGAGTCCTCAAAACATTTTTTCTAAGAGAAACTGCGTGTCACATATTTGGGACAGATATCTAAGCCACTTAAATGTGACTTGAGTTTTTAGTAGGAGTACACAGAAAATAAAATGTATGTAAATATTACGAAAACGTTTGTTAATATAACGAAACCATTTGTCCCCCATGGGCCGACAACATATTTTGTTAATGGTACGATGTCAATTTTGTTAAGTTTTTGTATTTTTGTATTTCGTTTTCCCAAAAATTTTGTTAATATTACAAATATTTAGTAAATATTACAAATATTTTGTAAATATTACAAAAACAAATCTCTCTTGTTGATATGGAATCTCTTTCTGTTTCTTGCTTAGTGTGTGTTCATAGAATTTAATATATGCAACTAATGAGCGGAAATTGTTTTAGTGTGATGACTTTAAAAATTAAGAGATGCTTGTTTGTTTCTGATAGTTTCTATATTGAATATTCGTATGGAGGAAATGTTTTATGACGGCCAATATGATGCGAAATGAAAATAATTTATTTTGAATTATTTTTCTTACAAAAACTTCAAACGAATGAATTCTCTCGACGAATGTTGTTGTGTTACCTCGAAAAAATACTATTCGCGTTTAGTATTTTTCGAAAATGGGAAAAAATTATCGAAATCTGAAAAAAATGGGCATAAAAAATATTTCAAAAAAGCATTCCAACTAATGTCTAAACTAAGAAATGCTTTCCAAAAACTGATTTTTTGCATCAGTTTTATGAAAAATTATTGGAATCGCTTTAAAATCGAGTTTTTAGAATTGGCGAATCGACTAACAAAATCGTCGCCATTTTTTCGTCATGCACAAGTGTGGCGCAGTTCTACTAGTAGTCTAATTACCTGCTGCAGGCATCCAAACATGGTAATGACGCCATGATGCAAATCAGATTTGACAAAATGTACTTCGTAATATTAACAAATTTTAGTAACTATACGAAAAAATATTCGTTAATTTTTTCGTAGTATATACAAAACTTCAGTAATATTTACGAATTTTTTTTGTTAGGCTTAACAAAACCCATTTTGTAAATAATACAACATCATTTTTTTCTGTGTAGTGTCACATATATGAGACATATTCTACCAGAAACTAAAATGTGCCAAGTTATCTCCACTGGCACTTTTGGTTTATGGTCCGTATCTGCCACTAGATTTCTATCTAAGTTCAGGCGTGCGTTATGTTGGTAAGCTTGTAGAACGGCATTAAAGTGGCAATTTTAATTTTTGAATATTTGTTATACCCGTATGGTGAAACCAAAGGGTATATTAACTTTGCTTTACCGTTTGTAACGCCAAGATCCCGTCATCACACACAAAAATGAATTACACCAGTGTGTTTAGAATGATAAAAATAATTAATTTCTGCATGTCCGTCCGTCTGTCCGTCTGTCTGTCCGTCTGTCTGTCCGTCTGTCTGTGGCGCGGATTGCGGGCGCACGGATTGAGCTAGAGACTTGAAATTTTGCGCAGATTCGTTTTTCGTAAAATGCGAAGCTAAGTTCGTTAATGGACAAAAATGGACCATTAGGGGGGGGGGGGGGGGGGGGGGGGTACCCCCCATACGAACGAAAACGATTTTTGGGAATATCTCAAAAACGGTACATCTTATCAAAAAAGTCCAAGAACAAAAGTTATTCAGGATATTATTCTACATAAAACTCCCATACATCAAAATCTGATTGGAACAAATTTTAAAAAATCTTATTGGAAAGTTTGACTTCATAGTGGAATTTTGATAAAACTGTTCGCCATTCACTTAAATCACCATACGGGTTTTCAATAATTGCCAGATTGGCAATTATAGCTTTTGTTATGTTTTTTTATATGGGAATTGGTATCAAAGTATATTTCCACTTACTTAGTGACCACTGACTTACTTAATCCACCGAAATTCACATTGAAATATTGGTTTTGACGGGTTTAAAAATCTCAAATTGCCATTTCGGCACAATTCTACAGGCTTGTCAACGCGAAGCGCGCTTGCTCTAATATGTTGGCAGATACGTGCCATACACCAAAAAATTTAGTAGATATGGCATATCAAGGGCCTTCCGTCCCCGCATTGCGTGGTTTTAAAACACAGCCAATCGAATTTAGACGTTTTTGCTTCTACAAAAAGGCATACTTTAATTTGTATTTTTTTAAATATATATTTATATTTGCACAGATGTCTGTTTTTCCAGACAAAACAAATTAAAAGTATTACGTATCATCTTTAATGTCAGACAACTATTTCTGTAACTCCAATTTTCTCAGAGAAAGGGCAATGAAATTATCTTCGATTTTGTAGGTTTGTGGGTTATTTTCTCTGAGTTTGTTTGTTCACGAGCTTAAAAAACGTTACACGCAGGATTTCCGACATTAAATATGTATCGCCAATGTTATTTTTATATTGATATTGTTTTCAGTTATTTACAAAGATTCTTAAAATAGAATTACCAGAGTTCATTGAGTAGTCTTTCACTCAATATTTATAACTCATTGATCCGGATCAACTGCACAGGTTTTTTTTACCGTGACACCAGACTTCAAATCAAGACAAAATCGATGATAGAAAGTGTCACCATCAAAGTTATAGAAATACCACCAAGAATGAGCCAAACAGATATTAGAACAGACACCAGTATGTGACCTTCGAAATTATTTCTAATGTTTCAATGTTCATCTAATCAGTGGATTCCCATCTTCTGGCAATTTGATGTTTAGCCAAAGTAATTCAGTTTCTGATTTATTACTTTAGGCTTAGACATATATTGACCTGAACCTGATGAATTGAATCACTTCTACATAAACTATAGGGGAACTTTGTTTCTGCCGTACATTCGTACCTTTATAACAAAAAAAAATACGTCCAGTGATCCATTGAGACGGAACAAAGTTAGTTTTCTTGAACGGTTGCTTTTCTGCCTCTGTCGAGAAAAAAAAATTGATAATATATCGACTATTGTTGGACTAAATAACTTATGACAAACAGTGATGGATTCTATAAGATAAATATACAAAAAACAACAAATTATTAATCAAATTGTCGATTATTGATTCAATTTCTCACGGCGATTGCTTTTATGGTATTAACGACAGTTGAACTTTATTCACAACAAATCCGTGACGAATAATACCTTAACGATATATTTCTCTATCTTTATTTATTGTTTAGCATTCAAAATATCGACTGAAATCAATGTCAGCGTTTTTCAATAAATAAATATATACAAGTATGTGTATGGTCTACCCTTATAAATACGTACATATAGCTTATTCCCTTTATTATCATTATTAAATGGAGACAGTAGTTTTTTGTGATCATTAGCTTCAATTGTTTTGGAAATTGAAGAAAAACTGTATTTTGAAAATAACTACTAAAGAGTTTAAAAATGCATCACTTTTATGTAAGCTAGTCATCAGTAAAATACACTTTGTATAGGAGAGGGCAAAAGGTGAAATCCATTTGTATAGGAGAGGGGGAAAGCAGTGGTCCGATTGGATTTTGATGTATGGTTGGGTTATGTAGAATACTATTCTAAACACATTTTACCTTTATAAATTTTTCAATATGACTCACCGTTTTCGAGAAAATTGCAAAAAACTGCTTCGTTTGTATGGGCGAAGGGGGAAGAAATGGTCCGATTTTGCCCGTTCAAGAACTTCACGTAGCTATTAACCAGAAACGGAACTGTACAAAATTCTCTAGCTCAATTCTTTCGAAAGATTTCCGCATAACCGTCTGTCTGTCCATGAACTCTATAACTTTCGAAACGGTTGAGTTAGAGACTTGAACTCTTGTACACATGCGTCCGTTGTTAAAAGCCAGGCTAAGTTCTTGAACAGGCAAAATCGGACTATTCCTTCCCCCTCCCCCATACAAATGAAACCGTTTTTTGCAATTTTTTCGAAAATGGTGCATCGTATGTGGACCACCCATTCTCTCTTCGCCTATACCCATAAAGAGTATCTGTCACTTTTCTTGCATTTTTGATTAGTTTTAAGTTTAATTACATATGGCTCCAGTGTAATCCAATTTTGATTACATGTAGGTCCATATTTTTTACCGTGTAGAATATTTAGAAGACAAGCAACATTTTTTTTTAAGAGATGTAAAATTTGATTTTAAACACTTTCCCATCTCAAGCTTTTCGATCTGAAGAACGGCTTTCTGGAAAATCACAGGAATTCAGGATGCCGGAATTTTGCTAATCAAGAAACTTAGCCCTGTATTCCGGATGAGAGAAGCTGAGAGATCTCTTAACCAATATCTTGAGGATTTTAATAGAAATGGTATTCTGCAGATAGATTCTTGACAATTTTAATTGTAGTCGATATTATCGGTTCTGGAATAGTCGTTAAGAGCCTGTTTAGACGCGACGTGTTTGCGTTCGTTTCGTTAAAGATGCATGGCGCGGGGTACTGGGGGAATGACGATAGGAAAAGACGAACGAAAACTAAAATTCCCACCGTGAAAATAAAGCGGAACGGTGCCTAATTGGTTGTTAAGGTGTTTCGTGGCTATGCGTTTCGTTGCTATGGTTTTAAATATTTTGTCCACTGTAATTGTTGTTTGGTTTTCCGTTTATAATTGTTTTAGCAGTGGAGATATTGGGCGCATCCAACTACCAGAGCGGCTCAGCATCGCTCTAGAGCGAAAAAGGTGCTCAGTTACTGAACGCAAAGAATAAGTATCTGAAGAAGCGAAAGAAACCGAAATTCTCATAACCCACGGTTGAGTGAGCATATGCGATATAGAAAAAAACGTTTTAAATGTGCAGGCAAAAGGTAAGTCTCTTTCTGTCATGCACACTTAAATGGTCTCTGCAAAGAAACAAAAAATCATGGAGTTTATGCAATGTGAGAGGGTGATCCAAATGACCGAATATTTTGAGATAAAAATTCCAAAATCACATTTTTTTTACATAAAAACTGTATTTAGTAACTGAACTATAAGCAAAGAAGTTCCACAAGTCATTTTTAAATGAAATTTTTGTTAAAAAACTGCGTTAAGCTGTTTTTTTTCTTAAATTGCTCTGACATAAACAACAGCTTATTGGCTCACCCTAAACACGAAATTTTCTCTCATCACAAACACAAACATAGTGCGGCTGGCCCCATTTGTTTACATTTTGTTGAGCCATTGAAGAAATCATTTTTCGTATGTTTTTCACTGCACAAAAATAGGTTTCCGCACTGAAAAATGCCACGAATAAAATTTTTAAAATGCATTGTCACCGAATGTTTGTCTAACACCAAGAAAAATCCAGAAAGGAAATTTTTCAGGCTTCCGATACCGATGGAAAAGTAAATTTTTGGTTTTCTTCTAAAAATGCGAATAAAAAAACAACACTTGGCGAAAAAAACAACACTTGGCGAAAAAAACAACACTTGGCGAAAAAAACAACACTTGGCGAAAAAAACAACACTTACATCAAATTGAAATACGTCGCAACGTGAAATCACAATTTTATGTTTTGGAATCGACATATTTACCGATAAAATTTACTAAATTTCCGCGACACCGGAGTTTGTTTTGAACTGTCAAAGCGGTATTTGAGTAGTATTGCCAGGTGTTTTCTTTTGTAGTTGAAATTAAGCGCGACAATTTAAAAGGCAATTCCTTACTATTGTGCTTTATTTTAAATACATGAAATTTGATAATTTCGGTTTCTAAAATATAATGTTCCTTTAAAATAAATCCTTAAATTTATCTTAGGAAAAAAATTTGGCTAACTTCGATAAATCGGCAAGATTTGATAAACATAAACGGCACTTGCATTGATCGTGTTTGCGAACTTCATTTCCACGAAAGAATGTTTTGTTCCGCAAATCGTCTTCGGAAAAAGACCGATACAAAATCACGTAATTTTGAAGATTTTCGTAATTTTGAACGAAATCTTCCTCGAAACCACGAGATTTCCAGTACATTAACCTGTTTTCAAAAATCACTAAAAGTATTCAATTTCCATAAAATTACGAACGAAATCAAGCAAAAACAATGAATACAACCCTGCATCACTCATTCAGCTCTCTTGAGTACATCAGTTTTGACATTTGTGCTGGATTGGAACGACGGAGATATAAGAAAAAGAAGCCGTGTTCCGCACGCGAAAAGGATATATTAGTAAACAACTTACGCGGGGCAAAAAAAAATTGACTTGTTTTTGATGCGATTAGATATGAAATGGAAAATAATTGTTTATTTTCATTACAGATAATTTCCATTGTCGTCTAAAGTGTCTAATTCTGTTTGCACATATTTCATCGATGTTTTGAATTGTATTATTCATCATATTACTAAAATTCATAGCAATCCTACACTAAAATTCATAGCAATCCTGTAGTTGAAATGTGAAACAAAATTACCTTAATCTCTGTGTGAACACTTTGGTTTAAGTTCTAAATCATTTCGTAAAATTACGTGATTTTGTGTCGGTCTGAACTTAGTATAAGAGCTTCATAAAACTATAAACTAATTCATTTAATAAACATATTGTTTAAAGTTGTTATAAAACTAAAAGCCAAGCAATAGATTTTTATTAAATTCGTTATGGTTGCTGCATGAAGAAGTGAGAATTTAGCTGAAGGTGGTGTGGAAAATCACATATTAATTTATGCCTTGGTTAGATTATTTAAATTTTTTTAGCATGAATTTAGATTCAATATTTTTTAAATTTATAATTTGCCAAATGTTCATCTGGCAACCCCCCATATGATGTTTCTCTCAATTCCGACATCTTGTCTCACATACACATTGAATTTCGTGTTCTTATGCAGACAAGACGACAGCTATACGTTTATCGGACGGACTCTCCACTCATCAAAAAATTTTGTCCTTTCTTTCCCTTCTTCAGATACTTATTCTTTGCTGAACGCAATCGCTACAGAGCGAATCAACTGAGCAGCTCACATTTTTTCTGAGCGCAAAAGAACTCCGCTCAGTAGCTGAGCAAATGTCAAATGAAGAATTACAGAACCTCAATTCATGTCTAAAAACGACGACGGAAATACATAAATGGTGTTATTTATAATATTTATAGTTATTTATGTTATTTATAATACGGGAAGCCTCATGGAAGTTCTTGCTGAGCAAACGGGACTGGAAATAGTCGGCGTTGCGGAAAATGTTGGCGAAAGAGTTCGGGAGTGTACTTCGGCATAGTCACCTCAAAATAATCCCGGTTTCTTTCGGGTGCCGCATTCCGGATTGGGGCGACTTCAACTGAAGTATTACACTCTTCAACCAAAAGTGAAATAGCTTCCAGATTTATCGTATCAGAAGCACAAATTTCTAACATTACGGAGATAATTACATCGCGGTCCATCTTGAACAATAATTTCTTTCAATGACAGCTCATATATAAATGAGCGGTGCATTCAGGACACAAAATGCTGCTCAGCTGAGCATTTTTTTGAAAGCTGAGCTTCGCTCCAGAGCCGCTCTGGTAGTTGGATGCGCCCAATGTCATCGTGGAATTCCATTTTCGCGCATTCCAAAAGGAACCAAAACACGTTCGTTAAAAAATCTGCGTGTAAACACGAACGAAAAAAAGGTGCAGAAAAAGGAGAGTAAATAGGTGGTCCTATAAACAGGCTCTAAGAGTGGTTTGCACCAACGAAACTTAGCAACTTATGTCGAACTTAAATTTGTTAAGTGCCAGAATTTCTATGGTTTAAGAAGGCTAAGCATAACTTAAATAGTTATGACTTGGATCAGCAAACGGGCCTAAGGGATACATTTTCTTGGGTAGAATAATTCTCCCAATCTTCCGTAAACTCGGCAGGCGAGAAATATTTGATATATGAAAACAACACATTTTTATTGAAAAGTGCGAATTTCACTCAGAATTTTCACGAAAAAATCATTGTTTTCGATAAACAAGCACAATTTTTTTCATAAGCACATAAAACAATGTAAAAATGTTTAAAAATTTTCATGGTTAATTTACAATTTAATTTCTCTTCAAAAGAGCTACCCGAATTATGTACACTCACCTTATTTGTTTTGAAATCTATCTAAAAATTATTCAACTGGCAAAATTGTAGGTGCCGTAGCGAAGAAGAAAGTTCTGAGAGAGCAACAATTTGAGGTGTTATGGCAAATCACAAAAAGGTTTTAGACTTAATTCAATGGACCCAAAAAATCCGCTTTTATTTATTTAGAGAATGTTATTGAAAATCGAGCTTTTGATGTTTTTTAAAACTGAACTTTTTCTGCCAATTTAGCAAATGTTTATGACACCTAACCATTCTGAAACTTCCAAGAATGTAACCCGTCATAAAAAGATTTAAAAATTACTTCGTTTGCTTTACCTTTTGCCATATGAAATGAATTTCAATTTAATTAAACGAATAATTAAGACAAGTGTCTCCCACTTATATTTTAATACCTAAATGAAAAGCTCAAAGTTAAATGCCACAAGCATACATTGAGGTAATTAAATGCTAGAAAAGGATTTTAACCCATCCGTAAGTTTCACTTAATTACTATTTCATTGAAATTTTGTGGATAATGTGAGAAAATTCTTGCTTTTGACTTTCTAAATAATTGTAAACAATTTTAAATAAAGCATTTTAATTTTATTTTCCTTTTACAGCACGTTTTTTAGATTTAATTAGGAAATCAAACAATGAGAAGTTATTAACTCTAGAAAAATTCTGAATCAACGAAAAACTTTTTTTTAACAAAGAAGAAAAATATCTGATGTGAACAGCACATGATTTTCTTGTACAAAATCTGAGTCCTTGCGCCCGACGAATAAAATTTTAGTTTACATAAAAACACGATTTTTATACGAAATCTGAAATACCTCGGGAAAAGCTATCGATTTACGGCGAAGAGAAAAAATATAGAAAATTTTAATATCTTTAAGTCTTTCTATTGATTCTTTTTTTGAAAAACCATCGCAAAAATATTTTTGTTTTAAGGTAAGTGCACACGATATGATCACTGTTCATATTTATGAACATACGCATATGTTGCTTATTAGCTTCAAATGCTCATATGTTCATACAATATATGAAAGGTGTTCACACGATATGAACATTTTGTCCCAAAGCTTCAAATTTTTAGGTGTGTTCATACGTGCTCAAATGCATTGTGTTCATATTTTTCTGCGCGTATGAACCACTGTTCAGACGATATGAACGTTTTGTTCAAATTACAGATATGAACAATTTTTAAGAACATTTGAGCACACAACACAACACATTACAAAACTGTCGAAAACTTTTTTTTTGTGTTATATGCCAGGAGCTTGAAGGCGAAGACCAAACTGGTCCGTGTTTTAAAGTCCATGAACAGAAAAGTTCGAATTCGAATCGAATTATTTTACCCTGAGTGGGATTTGAACCACTGCTCATTGGATCACAAGACAAGCACTTAGCTGACTGAGCCATCCACGCCACAAATCTAAAACCTACTAGACCCAAATAAAAACCAGAAAACATCAATTTACGTACAAATTTGACTCAAAATTTTACATTTGAACATGTTGAAAACTTAGCCCATGTTCAAATGTTACAGTGTGTTCATATCTGTGATCATATGTCCGAATTTTACAAACTGGGTTCATACGGTCCCAAAATAGTGTTCACACGGTATGAACAGGTTGTGTTCATACGTTTGCTCACGGCATGTTCAAATGTGTTCATATGCCTTGTGTTCATACGTATGAACACAAAAATATGGTGTTCAGACGATATGAACACGTTTGGGACACTTTTTTGCTCAAAAATATGAACAGTGATCATATCGTGTGCACTTAACTTTACTTTTAATGGAAATATCTCATTAACGGTAAAAGAAGGTGGGTAACGGTAAATTGTGGGAGATAATATCCTTTTCAATTCATCTCATATATTGAGCCACCGAAAACTCGTTAGCTTTCTAGATAATCGCAGAAAACCGATTTTTTTTAAATAACGGTATATCAACAGTGCAGAAAATTTTATTGTCTTCAACTTTTGCAACACATAATAGTGCTGAAAAACGCGTGGTTTCAGAGTAAATTGCGGAAAACGAAAGTGATATTCTTAAAAAAAAAATCGCCATTTTGGATTTACACCAAAAGTTGATATTCAAGGACCAAACATGTCTGTGAAATTTCATGGCTCTAGCTCTAGTAATCTTTAAAAAAATCTTGTACACCGACTGACAGACAGATAAACATTTTTGTAATAGTGCTCCAGTCGACTCAGGAGCAGGGATGTCCCTTAGGAGGGAAGTAGATTGGACCAAAAATAGTAGTAGATTGTAGCAGATTTTGAAAGAAAACCTTTTCTACCTATGCCGATATACCAATTTGTATAACTAAAGCTAAATATCTTTATCATTCATACTACCAAAATTCTATCAACAAAAAACTTACTGTAGTTCAGAAAATGACATTTAAAAAGTTCTTTTGTATTGGCTTGCTCATATTTAATTTCGTTAACCCAGCTATAGACGTACGATCAAGTCTGCCAACTGTAGGCATGTCTGCGGTTTGCCAATAGGTCGGTGGTCAGGTCCCCTGATCGGTTTGTTAATATTTAAAGCGTCTGTAGTGATGTTTGCCAACCGGTCCGTGATCAAGTTGGCAGACTTGATCGTACGTCTGTAGCTGGCCTTAGAAGCTTTTTACATTTAACATGTATAATACAATTTTTTGGTTGATTCATGTATTTTACAAAAAATAGTAGTAGATTTGATTGACTACGCACTGAAGCTTTTGAAGGCGAAAATAGTAGTAGATTTAATACAATTGTAGTAGGGGGACATCGCTGCTCAGGAGTGCTCGGGAAATGTTTTTTAGGCAAAATTAAGAGGTGGAAATTTTTTATGAATACAATATTTGGTTATTCTGCGTAAAAAAGTAAAAAACTGAATGGCTCTAGAAATTTCACGAGCCCCGGTTTTCTGTACCTAAAATCATAAGTAGCAAAAAATTAAACGAAAACAAAAATTAATTGCCAACTTGCTATACACCTTTCGCTGTAAAAATTACAACAAAAACAAGACACGAAAAATGTAGTCAACAATCGCTAATAACCTTTGGCCATGGCTGGAACTGGATTTTCGGTGCAAAACTTTTTTATATTATCCCATGAAGGCACAGGCCAGCAATTATAAAAAGTATGAGTTTTTTAAATATATTAAATATGAAGCTCATGAAATTTAAAAAAATTGTTCAAGCTTCGGGAAAATTTTTAGTATTCGGGGATTAATTTTCGAAGCACATCGAAAAACTTTACTCAGTTCAGACCACAGAGCGGTGAGATAAATTACCCGGAAAATTGTCCAAATCGACGATAGCAAAAAAAGGGGGAAAAATTCTACCACATTTAATTGCAATTAGAATTTTTTTTTTCGGAGCCATAAAACCGCAAACAAAGATATCTTTCCAGTGTTATTTTTTGAGAAATTTTTATACTCTATATGATATATCATATAGAAGTATATTAGATTTAGTATACCGTTTGTAACGCATCGAACCAATCATCGGACACAAAATTGAACTACACCAGGGTGTTAGGTTTTAATGACAAAAGATTTTGATTTCCGCATATCCGTCTGTCTGTCTGTCCGTGAACACCATAACTTTCGAAAGGATTGAGCTAGAGTTGAAATTTTCTTATAGTTGCGTTTCTCGTAAATGGCTAAATAAACATTTTATCTGTCATCATTTAGAGTATTTGACGATTGACACCTGGCTATGTAGCTTTTCTTAAGTTTTGAAGTTATTTTTTAGCAAGAAGTGCATATTGAGCCATGTTTTGAAAGATTTCCTTCGAGTAGTCTGTCGATCGAAAATAAGTGAAGCCACTTGAGAGCAGACAATGAAGCACTTTCACATGTTATCGAATTAGTACACAGCATGATGCAAATTGAGTACGCATTTTTCTTGTGGTTGCAGCACCTTGCAATATTTCTACTTTTTGGAAAGGTGGTCGACAATTGTGATCCGCCTTGTTCCAGCTTTTCGTTAATTAATTGACTAAATGGAAATACCAATCGATGTTTTTGAGTCGCACAAAAAATAATAATAATAAGTTTTATTAAAGTATGTTTTGGGCTCAAAGTCAGTCATCACTGGACTTAGGGAAGAGTGGGACGGTTTTATGCGCAGGAACCTTAATTTCTCGCCAAATAAAAACCCAGATACGCCGTCCACCCGCCGCCCGCCACATTACATAGGCAAACACATTACCACTTCTTAAGAAGTCGGGTCAAAAATAAAACTTACTGAACGAGATTCTTTCGATATCCTTGATTTTAGACTCTCTCTCTCTCTCGTCGCTACAGCCGGTTTCCGGTCTTGGCCTACCGCAATGTCTCTCGCCAGAGGTCCCGGTCACGCGCCGATGTTTTTTAGTTTTGCATCCCAATTCTATTTGCGTCCTGGTCAACACCGTCTTGCCATTTGAAGTTGGGTCTTTCTCGTCGCCTTGTTGTTAATAACCTACCGCAGAAGACTCCGAGCCGGGTCACTTTCACTCATTCGAGTGACATGTCCAGCCCACCGGAGTCTGTTGAGTTTTATGAGCTTGACTACGGGCACGTTCTGATATCTTTCATAGGCTTCGTCATTGTAGTGCCTCCGGAATCGTCCCCCCTTATGTATGGGGCCAAAGATCCTTGATTTTAAACTAATGTCTCGAAAATATTTCTCTATTTTTAACTTGGCGAAAATTTTAATATGTGAAATTTGCCCCCTTAACCCTACTCAATTTTTGAATTGCCGCAATTTAGATTCCTAGAATTAAAAAAATTGTGAAACTTTTGTTTCTTGCTTTCCTCAAAACCAATAATTTTTTTTTTAATTATTTTCTCGCAAAAGGAATTCGATTTCAAGGTTTTTGGGTTAAAAAATCTATTCTGAATTGAGAATCATTCTCGATTTGTTAAAACAGTCTCCCTATAAAATGTACTTTAAAATTCATTAGAATTTTTATAAAAGCTAAAAATTTACAGAACCATCAATAATTTCTCAATTTCCATAAATACATTAAAACGCGAAGATTTAAAGCGAATTAAATGAACAAAAAGCTCTAGAGCTCTTCAAGGTTGTCCAGTTTTGAAGTTATGTTCGCATATATGGAATATCAAGACGGATAGCACTACAATCTTCAAAATGACGACAACCATTCACTCCACAAACATATCTGATCGCCAATTTAGCTCATATTGCATTTTAGTGGGGGCAAGGAGCGATAGTCAACGCCATCGCCACATCAACATCGCCCCGATCGCCATGATCGCCAGCTAATTTTTTTTCTATGTTTTCCATTGAATAGTTTTTTTTTCATTTTTCCCATAAAAGATGTTTAGCAACGTACAAGAAGTAGACGTAGACGATAAAGTATTTCTTCTGTTTGATTTTTATTTGTTCTCAATTTGGGAAGACATTAGCAGTGCCCACAATCGATCTTTAAGAAACCAACCAAGAAACTGGTTTTTCGCCTTTATAGAATTACTATTTCGAGGTATTTATACACATAAGACATGCACGTTTCCAAGCCGTGCGAGTTTCATGGTTTGTTTTAGGTATTTTTCCTTTGCCCAAAAGAGCAAATTCGTGGACTTGTTAACAATGTTTTGATAATTTTGTTGGTAATTACGGGGAGCTTCAGTTTGGCGCTTTTCCTTTTATCTTTCCGGTTTTGTTTTTGGGACTTTTTGATTTGTCTCACACTTTCAGTTTGACAACATCGATGCGGGAAAGTTAATGTGGCGTCTGGAACTGCCATTAAACTGAAAACGTGTCTTTCTTGAGGTTCTATTCAAAGAATAAATTTGGAAATTGGAGCTAAAATGTAGTAAAATTTCTATGGATTGTGATTTCAAAAGAATTACGGAAGGAACATGTCATCAAGGAATTTTGTCTTGAAAAAAAAAATTTTTAAGAATGAGTTTGATAATTACATATTTTTACCGACTGAAAATAGGAGGGTAATCTGTTTCGGGTGCAGGTATGTCTGATACCTGATTACCTCGTGTAGCCCAAACAGCTTGACCGATTTTGATAAACGAGGTTTCGTTAGATTCGTGTTGGCTCCCCGAGTGCTATAGGCTATATAAAGCTTAAAAAATCATAACGATGAACGAAAGCCGCCTTTTTGTCTAAATTGCACAAAGTAAAAATATGTTGTGTGATACCTCTAAAGTTTCGTCTCCTCCTCCTGAGTTTTACTGTGTATATTGTGAAAACCAAAATGGCGGAGGCCAGGCGCCATTTTGTCAAAATATACATAGCATGTGACACTTCAACTGTTTTGTGTTATCCTCCCGAGTGTCACTATATATGTTACGACAAGATTGTACGATTTATTCTCGCTCTCCCAAAAAAATGGAAAAAATTGTTTGCGATTTCCTCAAAAGAAGTGCGTCAAACCGAGAAGGAGATCATATAATACGGAGAAAGTGGTTTTCAAACCAATCTGCCCAACATTAAAAACCGTATCAAAATCTATTTAGTATGTAGTTTGGGAGATAGAGAGGGTTCGTATATTGTGGGGGAAATTAGAAGTTTGTTTGGACTAAAATAACAAAAAATTGTAATAAAAAATATTGAAAAAACTATAAGTAAAAAAAAACAAACAAGGTCTAAAACAGGGGTGTCCAACCGTTTAGCTTTCCTGGGCCACATTAACCCTCCGTCTACCGAAAAAAAACCTGCTAGAACTACCGTTGGGGTCAATTAGACCCCAATCGGTAATAAGCCATTTTCCTTTAGTTGTTATTGAAAATGCCTGAGTACGCTTAGAAAAAACTTCAATAATGTCAATAGATTCCAGCAAAATACAATGAAGAATTTTTAAAGAAACAATGTCAAGAAGTTACAAAGTCCAAAAACTATTACGGCTAGAATTAGAGAAAAATTTTATCGCTGTGGGGTCAAATTGACCCCAATGGTAGACGGAGGGTTAAGAGAAGACGAGTTTTATTGGGCCACAAATAAAACATACTAATCCTAAAGATGGCTGATTAGTAAAAAATGTAGAATATATAAAGGGTCTTTCAACAAGGACATAACAATTTTGTATTTTAATAAAAACGCACCCTAAAACTGTTTTTAAGATCTGGGAATGCTAAAACGTCAGTCGAGGTTTACATTTTTATCATGGTGAACTTCACGAACGAGCAAAGCCACATAGCTGGTCAAACAATTGATCTATTGAAGGATCTCGAGAAATGGTCCAGTCGAATGGCCACCTCGCTAATGCGATTTAACGCTGTTGGATTTCTTTTTATGGAGTTATGTTAAGTCGTTGGTTTATGCCAACAAGCCAACAACGTTAGAGGAGCTCAGGAACAATATCGAACGCGAAATTGCCAACGTTCCGGCCGATATGTGTGGAAGAGTGGTGGAAAATTGGCTCCAAAGAATCAATCAGTGCAATGCTCGCGGTGGCCATATGAACGACATCGAATTTCATACTTAAATGTAACATGTCCACTACACCTGGAATAAATTTCAGCCCGATATCTCAATTATTCTGTGTTTTATTTAAATACAAAATTGTTATGTCCTTGTTGAAAGACCCGATACATACTTAGTTAATAATTTTAAGTAATTTAAACTTCATTAATTCATAAAGTTTGTAAATACAGTAGAATCCCGATCATTCGTATTTCTAGGGACCAGCAAATTCATACGAATTAGCGGGATATACGAATTATCGGGGTACGAATTATCGGGATTTTTTTCAAGGGACCAGCAAATTCATACGAATTAGCGGGATATACGATTTATCGGGGTACGATTTATCGGTATTCTACTGTATATCAGTTTTTCTTGAGCCACATTCAAACACGTCCTGGGTCGCATGCGGGCCGCCGGTTGGGCAAGCCTGGTTTAAAACCTCTTGATTCGTTACACAGGCGGGAACGATCAAGCGGGCAGCATTCAAGAAAAGAAAAGTATTTTTAAGCGGTCTGTGTAACGGCTCAAGAGATTTTAGAGTTTATTGGTTTATTTTTGATTTTAGATTTTCCAGGGTTTTGTTCAATTGGGTTTTTTTATTTTTAACCAAATTCATTTTTATGAAAACCCGGAAAATTGCTAACGGATGGTCCATAAAATACATCACGAAAATTTTCGCAACTCCAGATCGCGCTCCTCAATGAACAACCGCCACCCCCTCCCCACCCCTCTCTTCACCAGGCATACTTATCAAAGCCGCAATTTTGCCTCTTGGTCAATATAAATAGCTTCCAACTCTCGTAACCTAATTTTTTGGGGGTCTGAAGTTCAAAATGTTATATACAAATCTTCACCACAAGCGTTAATAAAAAATATCAGTTGTGGTCAACACAAAACTTTCTTCTACAAAATCTACGACCCTGCGCAATTTACGCTAGAGCCCTGTCGCGTTGTCAACCTAAGACGACCTCCCAATAAATTCTGGGTTTATTCAAAAATATCAAAAACGTACAAAATTTGAGATAACTTGAGAACTGTAAAAGATATCAATTTACGGTAAATGGCAAAAATGTAGAAAATGTTAACATCTTTAATTATTCTTTTAACTGATTTGTCGAAAAACCGTTAGTTTGCAAATTATTCGCAAAAATATGATTTTTTACATATTAATGAAAATATCTCAATAACGGTAAAAGATAACGGATAACGGTAAGAAACAAAATTGTGCAGAATGCCATTCTCATTAATTCACTTCATACATTCAGTCAGTAAAAACCCGTTAGTTTTCGAGATAATCGCAAAAAACTGATTTTTTGGAAATAACGGTTTATCTCGATAACAGGTGGAGATATCGAGTTATATCTAAAGACAAAAGTGTGGGAAATTTAATTTTCTCCAAGTTTTGTCATACTTAAGGCCACTAAAAAACGCGTAGTTTGGGAGTAAATCGAGAAAAACGAAATTGCGATTTTTGAAAAACCGCCATTTTGGATACTTCCGGTTAACGGATTTCCACCAAAAGTTGATAGGATCGTCCCATTTCAGGACCCAACATGCCTATAAAATTTCATGGCGCTAGCTCTATTAGATTTTGAGAAATCTTGTACACAGACTGACAGACAGACTGACAGACAGACTGACAGACAGACAGACAGACAGACAGACTGACAGACTGACAGACAGAAAGACATTTTTTAAATATGACTCCAATCGACTCAGGAGTGATCGGGAAATGTTTTTTAGGCAAAATTAAGAGGTCGAAATTTTTCATGAATACAATACTTTATTATACTCCGTAGAAGAAAGTAAAAAATAGAAAGTCATTAGAAATTCAATGAACAATCTATAAAATTCATGTACATAAAAATGTGTTAAAAGAAATCGCCCCCATACTGATTAAAAAACAATGGATCGGTGGCTTCTTAGTGCAGGCGCGCACCGCATTGGCAAGCATGCAGAATGGTGCCGAAGTGACAATTTGAGTTTTAAAACACCTTTAAACCAGTAATTCAGTGTGCATCGAAGTAGATTTAAGTATAAATAAGCAAGTAGTAAATAATTAAGTCGAAATACACTTCGTTATCAACTCACATATTGGCTTGTACGAGTTTTAAGAACTATTAAAACTGCCACTTTAGCACTATTCTGCATGCTTGCCAACGCGGTGCGCGCCTGCACTTAGAGGTTGTACCTAAAATTCATTCCGTTAATGTTCGCCACCCCCTTCCCCCTCCCCCCACCCACTTCTCCACACCCCCTCCCATCAGATTTTTTGCGATTCTTTGTATGAGGTCCCCGTAAATATGTGACGTTTTTGATGGTCACCGAAAATTTATCGAAATGTTTTGACTAAAACTGAGGTAGACTGTACAGTCTTTCAAAAGCTAGGTTCATATCTTTTGAGAAAAAAAATCTTTGATAGAAAAAAATCTTTGACACAACATTTGTAAAAAAATCAAGCAGAAGAATGGTGTTAAGAAAATATCGATAAAATAATGAAAATGTTTATCAATAATTTTGATCACAAAAAACAAATTTCACACGTGTTTTAATTCGTTCCAAAGATTTCCAAAAAGTCAAGCTTGTCCATAACCTTTAAAAAAAGAATGCGAAACTTCAGTTTTCGGTTGAAATGTTTACGATCCAAAAATAGATCTCAAAAGAAGAAAATCGAAGGAAAAAGTAGTGTTTTCTTAAAAGACTTTACCAAAAATAAAGAAATCAAAACAAACACTTCAGTGACGCATAAAAAAGCGTGATTTTTTTTAGAACACAACTTTCATTCAAAAATCGTGTAAATGGGACAAATTATAATGCTGTTGACACATAATAATAATGTCACGATCCCAATGCCACAGAGAAAAAGAAAGATGGCTGAAAAAAAAGAATAAAAATCATAGAAGCATTTCTTTATTTTTGAGAGACCTCTACAATAAGATTATGACGAAAATAATACCGAAAACCTCTCTATAGAGAGATGATATTTTTATCGCCATCATATGATATTTGTAATCTGAAAGTCTACCAAGACAATAAAAATTCAACGACATCATGATTTAATATTTAAAAAAAAAAGAATGCAAAAGACAAAAAGCGCTGCGCATGAAAATCCAGTGAACATTTAAAATTCATATGAAATTCGTGTCAACAGCTAAGCACAATTTACCACTATTTAAAATGGGGTCTGGTAAACTTACAAATCGTGAACAATTCTCACCTCGTTCCATGAGCGTGCAAAGTTTTAAATTATGGCTAACAAGAAGAACAAGTGTCTCTTCGGTGCTGCCCTCGATCACTCTCGTGTGATTACAGGTGTTTTATGGCTAAACACACAACTTCCCAACTGTATACGCATCGCTATCAGGGACATGATCATTTTTACTAATGGAAATTATGTTGTAAGCATTCTCTCAAGTGTGTAAATTAAAAGCTTTTAAAACAGCCTATTCATACCGATGAAGATCAGTGATCTTCACAGGTAAATTTGCAATTATGGCAATACTGCGTAAAACTATGACCTCAGTTAAAGAGTTTAAATTACAACAGAGCAATTTATCGAAAAGAAAAGTTCACTCTCCTATCTTTGGTATAATTACGTCATGAGCAAATAAAGACTAAAGCATCTTAAGAAAAAATATCACTAGCGCCAATAGTAGACGAAAGCAATTGAAGATCGGTTTCTTTCTCAAGACTATCGCATGATCTCCACAATGAATCGCACTAAAATGTTATCTAATTCGGGCGTCGATCAATGGGTCAATTTCGGGTCAATTAACTCTAATCAACGTCTAATAGCGAATAAGATCGCTGTTATTATAAATTGCTGACATAATTCAGCACGATCATTAAGTGAATTTTCAACCAGAAAACTACTATGTATTCCACTGATAATCTAAATTTCGCGAAGCAAACAAAGCATTTTCTTCATCGATTATAATTGAAAATCGGTTAAACTTTAACCTTATGCGATTGGATTGTCCGATTCGAAATATGTTTCAAACAAAAACTGGTCGTTCAAGTTATTAAAGTCGAGGACGTTCTGTAATTTCATTAGTTTGAGTTGATCATATGTAAATCAGTTGTGATCGGGTATATGACTTCGAATTACCTAAAGAGGTGGTGAGTCAAAGAGTTAAGAACGTTTTGAATGGCCAAGGTCAACCAGTTATCATATCAGCTCCATCTGAATAGCGAATTTATATTAATTTCAAATTACTCGCAGTTAACAGTTGGTTTTTAAAATCTTTTTTTCAGAAATAATAATAACGGTAATCATGTTTTTAACAAGTTTCTTAATAACAATTTTTTTTAGCAATGACAGTTAAGAATAAAAATTTTAAAATTTTTGCTTAAAAAAATTATGAAAAACTCGTAAGTATTCAATAAAGTTTTGCAAAAATCATCGACATAAGAAATGTTAGCACCTACAGTTTTACATGAATTGCGAACCATGGATGAGCATCGTAACATTTGTAAATTCTGCAACCAACATTTGTAAATTCTGCAACCAACATTTGTAAATTCTGCAACCAACATTTGAAAATTCTGTAACAGAGACAGTGTTGACAGGAAAGTTTAATCGTATATCGGCGATTATTTTTGGTGTGCGGAAAGTATCTGCCACTATAGAAGATACATTTATAGCGTCAGACACGTACCATACACCAAAAATGGAAGCAAGTATGGATCGTTAGCTCGGAAGAGTTGCTACCAGTACTGATTTCGATAAAGCAAGTTCACAGCTGGATTCAAACTTTATAAGCTAAATTATAATGGCAGGTAGCAACAGCTAATGTTGCCGTGCGAAATATATCGACTTAAGGGCAGCGAAAATTCCGCACTTTTTGTTTGCACTGAAATTGAATATTGAAGGATTTCGATAAAATAAGTTATAATTAATTATTATTATTTGTTGAATTGCTTTTAAATCGCGCCCTTTGCCCGATAAACTAGGGGCTCCCAAAATCAGAGAGGGATATGCCACCGACATTTTTGCGGGAAATAGGAAGCAAATTATAATAAAAGTGGGGTTGTAACATATAGAGAAAGTATTCAGTACAGTAAACCTTCGTACAACGCGGTACTTTTACAGGGTGGTATCGACAAAACGCGGTTTTTATACCCCTATGGTGAAACCAAAGGGTATATCAAATTTCCCTTACCGTTTGTAACGACAACATCCCGTCATCACACACAAAAATGAATTACACCAGTGTGTTTAGAATGATAAAAAAAAATTGAATTTTCCATGTCCGTCCGTCTGTCCCTCTGTCCGTCTGTGGCGCGGATTGCGGGCGCACGGATTGAGCTAGAGACCTGAAATTTTACGCAGATTCGTTTTTCGTAAAATGTGAGGCTAAGTTCGTTAATGGGCAAAAATGGACCACTAGGTGGAGGGTACCCCCCTTACGAACGAAAACGTTTTTTTGCGAATATCTCAAAAACGGGGCATCTTATGCAAGAACAAAAGTTATTTAGGATATGATTCTACATAAAACTCCCATACATAAAAATTTTTCTATACGATGCACAGTTTCGCGAGAAAACAGGAAAAAAGTATTCCATTTGTGTGGGATATGTATGAAGCAGTGGTTCGATTGGATTTTGGTGTATGGAAATGTTTCAATATGACTTACCGTTTTCGAGAAAAAAGACAAAAAAATGTTTCGTTTGTATGGGGTGGGCGAAGGAATGATCCAATTTTGCCCGTTCAAGAATTTAGCCTAACCATTTACAAGAAACGTAGCTATACAAAATTTCAAGCCTCTAGCTCAATCCTTTCGAAAGTCATGTTGTTCACAGACGGACGGACGAACGTACGGAAATCAAAAACCGAGCACTCTGGTGTAGTTCATTTTTGTGTTAAGCCCAATTCAGACTAACGATTGCTATTACGATTGAAGCTTCTCGATCAATGAGATCAAAGCTTTCAACGATAGGAAAATGAAAACTTTAATGTCATTGGTCGAGGAAGCTCAATGGTAATCGCAATCGTTAGTCTGAATTGGGCTTTAGACGATTGGTATGAAGTCGTTTTGAATGTGAAATTTTCCGCATACTAGCGGACAATGCACGACATTAGAGCAATGAAAAGTGAATATTTTTGCAAGAGACACCTTTTTGAAGACAGACAGAAAACTTTTTACCGAACTGAATGACTAATACATCACGAAATGCACTCAAAGCAAACATGTTTCGTTTCATTGTTATTTTTGTTGTTTTCTGTGTTCAAGTTCAATGCTAGATACTTGAAACAAATCTCTTAATACAAGCAATGTGTTTTGTTTAGAGCAAGGTGTGATATATTCATTTGATTCCATTTAAAAATATTGCTCCCATGTTAATTACGTCTAAAGAGATTTACTTTTAAAACAAAAAAAAACGTTTTCAGTTGAAAGAAAAAAAGGTTTTCAAGTCTTCTAAAAATACACTTTTATAAAGTTTAACATTTGTGTAGAAAAAATATAATGCAAGTAACATAAAAATGGCTTAAAGATTATATTGTCTTCGTTATTTGCCTTTGGCTGTGATTATTTTAACAACTTTATAAAAAAAACCTGTAAAGTGATGAATAATAGAATTAAATTTAATGCAAAAACTTGCTCAACTTGTCTGAAATTAGGTTTTGAATCGGAAAATGGAAATTTTACAAGCTATGACTTGTGGGGATTCGGAATAAGTCTTTAAACTTTTAACAAAAATTGCTTGAAAATAAAAACCAGAAATTTTTTATCTGATTAAAATATGAATAGTAATATTCGTACTGGTTTTGTGTGCTAAAAAAAATACTTTTTAGAGCAAGTGATAAAAGGTTATAACCGTGATATGCTTTTTTTCGTGTAAAAACTATATATTTTTATTACATAATAAAAATTCGATTCGAATTTTTTATCTTAAAATTATTGCTCAACAGCACTGTGATTTCACATTCCTTCAAAAAATTTGTGGTATAAAATAAAACGCGCAAAGTTCAATTTGATGTAGCGTGCTTTACTGAAGAATCTACTACTATTTTGGCCTTCAAAAACTTCAGTGCGTAGTAAATCAAATCTACTACTATTTTCTGCAAAATACATGAATCAACCAAAAAATTGTATTATACATGTTAAATGTAAAAAGCTTCTAACGAAATTAAATATGAGAGTATTTATTAAAAGTTTTATTTACTATCAGAATTCCTGAAAAGTTTTTTGTTGATAGAATGTCGGTATAATGACAGCTATTTAGATTTAGTTATACAAATTGGTATATCGGCATAGGTAGAAAAGGTTTTTTTTTTCAAAATCTGCTACTATTAGTATCAATCTACTACTATTTTTGGCCCAATCTACTTCCCTCCAAAGGGGACATCCCTGGTGGGCAACTGCGTTTGGGACATTCCTGGTGGGCAACTGCGTTAGAAGTTGCAAGCTAATGTTATATACAGCTAACGCTATACTAGTTATATAGCATATTTAGCATATTTAAATGCATGCATAACGTAACGAAATAATTTTTATTACATAAATGCTAAACATTTGAACTTACTACCTTTCTGTGCCGGTGTTCTACCTCTTTTCGTAATGATTTACTTTGGAAAAACATACTCTTGAAAAATCTCGGTTCATTTTGTTTAATTGTATTGTACGACCCAATTTTTTTTTTCTAAAAATGAATAACATTTACAAAAAGAACATCCATACAATAGAAGGTTAAACTTGTCAGAAATTGTTTAAAAAAAAGTAATAAATTTCTTCTCCTGTAAATTTGAACTATTTCAAATTTTATTTTTGCATTGCATATTTCATGCTATGCGAGATTGTAACTCATTGAATATTTATGAATGAGAGTTATTAGAAGTGGGTTATTTTACGACACCTTAAACAAAATTTTACCCTTAACAAAAATAGGCAGTATTTCTTACGGTAATTTAAAACTTTTGGTATCAAATGGATTTTTTAATATTTTTGCTGCCATCACAGAAAACCGATTTTTATGAATATTTTATTTGTTGTAATTTTATACTTTCAGTCATGTAGTAGACATTATTTATTATTTACCATGAATTATCACATTCCGTTTTTCCAATAAAACTGAGACAACAAGTTTTAAATTTTTTATTAGAATTACGTATGAACTTTTGTTTTAGGAAATTCCTTCTATAAACGATAACACATCACATCATTTTGTAAAAACTTGACAAACAAATATTAGTGGCGACAACAATTTAACACCCTTTCTATTACTTAATTACTTTCTTACACGAAGTATAATAAAGTGTGGTATTTATGAAAAATTTCGACCTTTTACTTTTGCCTAAAATGCATTTCCCGGCCTCTTCTGAGCAGAGATGCAAACCGGTTTTTTGAACCGAGCCAAAAATCACTGAACCATTGGGTGCATCCAACTACCACAGCTGCTCTAGAGCGCTTGCGTTCAATAACTGAACTACTTTTTCGCTTCAGTACGCTGCTGAGCCGCTCTGGTAGTTGGATGCACCCATTGAAATTTCAGTGAACCAAAACCAAACCATAAACTGAGCCAATCTGAAAAAAGATGGCCGAACCGAACCAAACCAGTTTTTAAAATAAATTTGAATTTTTAAGATCGAAATGATCTTGTCAGAAAGTCTTGTGTAAAACCACCAAACAATTGAAAATACAATGAACCAAAACCAGAACCAAAACTCAATATTTGAAATTTTAGAAGCCAAACCAGAACCAAATTTTGAAGTTTTAGGAACCAAAACCAAAAACCAGAATTCCAATTCACACTGGAACCAAAACCGAACCACACTCAAAAAATGTTTGTTTTACATCTCTGCTTCTGAGTCGATTGGAACATTATTACATAAATGTCTTTCTGTCCGTCACTCTGTCTGTAAGTTTGTGTATAAAATTTTTCAAAAACTACAGGAGCTAGACCCATGAAATTGTACAGAGATATTTAATCGTGGAATAGGATCGGAAGTAACCAAAATGGCGGCTTTTTATACCCGTATGGTGAAACCAAAGGGTATATTAACTTTGCCTTACCGTTTGTAACGCCAAGATCCCGTCATCACACATAAAAATGAATTACACCAGTGTGTTTAGAATGATAAAAATAATTAATTTCTGCATGTCCGTCCGTCTGTCTGTCCGTCTGTCTGTCTGTCCGTCTGTCCGTCTGTCCGTCTGTCCGTCTGTCTGTCTGTGGCGCGGATTGCGGGCGCACGGATTGAGCTAGAGACTTGAAATTTTGCGCAGATCCGTTTTTCGTAAAATGCGAGGCTAAGTTCGTTAATGGGTAAAAATGGACCATTAGGGGGGGTACCCCCCATACGAACGAAAACGGTTTTTGTGAATATCTCAAAAACGGTGCATCTTATCAAAAAAGTGCAAGAACAAAAGTTATTTAGGATATGATTCTACATAAAACTCCCATACATCAAAATCCGATTGGAATAAATTTTAAAAAATCTTATTGGAAAGTTTGACTTCAAAGTGGAATTTTGGTATAACTGTTCGAATTTTGATACGAATATCACCATACGGGTCTCCAATGATTGCCAGATTGGCAATTATAGCTTTTGTTATGTTTAAAAATCGCAATTTCGTTTCTTACTATTTACTCCGAAACGACGCGTTTTTCAGTAGTCTTATGTATGACAAAAGTGGAAGACAGTAAAATGTCTTACACTTTTGCCTTTCAAAAGAAATCGATATCTCAAACCGGTATCAAGATATACCGTTATTTAAAGAAAACCGTTTTTTGCCATTCTTTCGAAAACTAATGAGTTTTCGGTGGTTCGTTGTATGAGATTCCCGACAATTTTGTCTGTTAACGTTGCTCACTATATTTTACCGTTATCGAGATATTTTCATTAAAAATTGAAAAATAGACTTTTGCGAATTGCTTGCAAACTAACGGTTTTTCGAAGAAAAAAACAGTTAAAGGCAGAATTAAAGACACATTTTTGCCATTTCCCAAATCGATATTTTTTACCGTTATCGAGGTATTTCAGATTTTATGAAAAGAAAATTATATTTTTATACAAGCTAATAATATTTTATCTGTCGGGTTATGGTGTAAATTGCGCAGGACCGTAGATTTTGTATAATAAAGTCACGTGCTGTTCCCATCAGATACTGGTGGATTTACTTTTGTCATAAATAATATTATGAAATGGTGTAAAAACTTATGTTTTAGGTAATAAGTGAATATCATAGATTGAAACAGTAGAATCACTTTTTACAGGAGTAAACAAGCATGACTATGTGCGACATTAGTTTTATTAGTTTTTCCCTTTAATACATGATGACACCTTTGCGTGTCTTCTTGCCACCTGAACGTAACCGAAGAGAAACTTTAATGAGATCTAACATATGTCCTCATTTGTAATGCACACAATTCACGATAGCTTTATAACGTCTTATTAAAAATTTGATAATTTTACATTTTAATTAGTGACATCATACTTTGTGTATATTCTTACATAAACTGATGTCCAAATTACCTTGAAATTTTTAATTAAGAAAAATCTTGCTTAAAACTTCGATTGCACAAATTCGATGTTGTATTAGGTGTAAATTTTTAACGAAAATCTTTTCGCACGTGACTTTTTATTGTCAAATTTATGTTTTTTTACGGATTTCAACTCTTTGAAGAGATTAAGTGTTATTTATATTTATTTTTTGTTAGACATTAATGTAATAAAAAACTACTATCGTGTAAAATACAAAAAAACTTATTAAAATAATAAGTTTATATTCAAAAAATTTATTGACCATTTTATGAGGTGTCCATAAGGTACCTTGCAGTTGAGGCAGTTCCTACATATGACAAACTAAACGGAATATTTTGTTGCGGCTGCAGGAACACCTGTCAGGAATCAAAAACAACAAGTAGGCTATTGCTGAAGATATCATGGATAATACCGAAAATCCTTGGATACGTTTTGACCAAGCATGTATCGTGGCCAGAGAAAATCGGCATTATCCACAATTAGTCCGCGAAGAAATCGAAATTTAACGCAGGCTTCCATTTAATAGAAACGATAGCTTGAAATGATCCGAAACTTGGAATACTGAAATTGTTACGACCGTAAGCCTATCGATAGACTGAAGGACAAAACCAGCACAGTCTGCCAAAAACCTGTCAAAAGGCACGGTTTTAATTTGAGAAGCCATCCAATGTTTTAAATAAAGCACAAACCAGTCCTCGAGCGACCACAGGTTCTAAAGCCCAATTCAGACTAACGATAGCGATTACTATTGCGATTACGATTGGCTTCCTCGACCAATGAGATCAAAGCTTTTAGCGATAGAAAAATAAAGCGTTGATCTTATTGGTCGAGGAAGCCAATAGTAATCGCAATCGTTAGTCTGAATTGGGCTTAACATAAAGGTTTCGCGAAATCAAAATTTTCTTGTTGCCATGGAGATTTCAATAATTTCAGGGTCGCTAAATCCGAATGTTGAAGTAGTTTGGCTGGATCGACCGCGTCTTGATTAAAAAATTTTTATCCTCAGAAATATCTCACCGCTATGAGATTTTTTTGACAGCTGGGTCGAAAATCTCTTGAAATTTTATTTCTCAAGATGGCGTTGAAAAGAAAACACCTAGTCGCCGCTCTCGCAATTAATGCAATACGTGAAATTGAAAAGGCTGAAACAGAAGAACAGACGAAAAGAAAAACCTCTAAGGCCCGTTTGCGCGTATTATTCTTAAAAAATTAAGTTGTGGTTAGCCTACTTAAACCGTAGAAATTCTTCGACTTAAATTTTTATAGTTGTACATAAGTTGCTAAGTTTTGTTGGTGCAAACGGCACTTAATGTTATATATCTATTCTCTTCCAAAGCCTTTTGTATCGTATTGTTCGTAAAAATTAGTTATTTTCGCAACTATTTATCGGGAGAATTTAGATTCCGCCATTTTGAATCGGGAAATTCCATGAAATTTTGCAATTGCAAGATTTCATGAAATTTATCTCTGGGATTTTTCATCGCTGTCAACTCGGGCTCTGATTGGTCAATCAAAAATGTCTGCGATGAAAAATCCCAAGTGGAGACACGGTCTGACTCTAATTTAAAAAAAAAAAAAAAATCTGAAAAGATGGGCTGGCGCCTATAAACGGGTAATCTTGTTAGCATTGTAGTCAATTTGCTGTGTTGAACTCGACATTGACTGTCTGTTGCTGGTTAATGTCATGTTGAAAACATGGTCAAGCTGTGATTAAGAAATTTGTAAAAGATTGGATATTCGGCGACCGGAAACTAATGTTGGCGACCATGTTGTAGTGTCTGTTGCAAAAGTTGACAACCAGGCTGACAACAATGCTGAAAACAAGGCTTCTCGTCTGTGGGCGCTTTAACGATAACGCCACTATCCTTTTCCCATTTCTCCTCCAAAAAACTGGCATTAGGGGGTTTTCGGGGTCGCTGATCACTAATCTGGTGTTAGAATTTCAAAATTCGAAACGGGGGGTTCTGTCAGGATCACGCGAATATCCTTTTTCCCATTTTTTTCACGGAAAATTACATTAGAAGATTTTGGGGGCCGCTGATCACGAATCTGATGTTCAGATTTCGATATTTTGGTCCAAGGACCTAACACGAACATCCTGTTTTCAGTTTTTTTTTGTTGAAAATATTGACTATGCGACGTTTTTAAGCCCTATGACAAAAGCAAAATTATAAAACAGAAACATATGTCAATAGCAAAGCAACAATCCATGTATAAAAATATCGTGTTTGAGAACGAGATGGGCCTTTGAAGCACACCTCGTGTCTTTAAGAGTTAAGGTGTTAATCGAGTATTATCAATATACATAAAATAGTTTAACCTGATTGCCTGACTGACTGACTGACTGAGTCATCAACGCCCAGCCCAAACCCCTGAAGTCAGAAACTTGAAACTTTCACAGTATATCCCAACCATCACGTAGGCGCTCACTAAGGCGGGGTTTTCCGAAATGTTACCGCTAAGGGGATAAAAGGGGTTTGGGGGTTTTTAAACCGTGATTTTCGCCATGAATCCTGCTCAATAGGAGGCTGAAAAGTTTCACTCGGGGGTTTCCGGGGTCGCTGATCACGAATGCGGTGTTACAAATTCAAAAAGCATATTTAAATACCAAATGCTGATTTTTTTATAAACAAACTGATCACGCATTAAATAAATTAAAAACTTTCGGTAATTGAAGTCATCCTTACATCACCCAATCAAAAATTCTAATTACTTAAAAAAAATTATACTACCATTTTCAGGTAACACAACTCAGATAAGTATGGATTCCATAATTATAAAATAGGAAGTAGAAAAACTGGACGACTAGTTTAGGCTTGAGGCGAAAAAAAAATCCAAACTACGAGCAATCAAATGGTCGGTGGCTGCAATTTACACGTTGATCATTTGGAGAAAAAGTAAGGTCCAAATTACTGGATCACTAGTGGAGCCCATTGTTCGCCAAGAGTGCAAAGAATGGACGAATTACGGCAACAATCGGACCGAGAAAGTCTCATGGGGTGCGGCGTGTTCAGCTAAACGAACTTGAACCAATTCTTTCTCTACCATAGCGGTGCGAAAATGGTCAGTCGGTAAATTTTCAACTAAACTTCCAAGTAGGCGAAATCTTTACGACAATGGTGTTTTCTAACTGAAGTATTTGACGGATTCTGCATTGGCCTGGCGCACTAAGATTACCTCCGGATGGGTACAGGATTGAAGCGAATCAAATCTGAAATGTTTGGATATCGCATCTTGTTTGGCTTTCATGTAGAAAAACATAAGATTCGACGCTACATGGCTGGTTGATCTTCGGAGATGTTTTGGATGTTGTAAGACCGTTGCATGACCAACAGACCAAAGCTATGCTTTTAAAATCCCAACAGACAGACACAACATGCGAAAGTAAATCATGAGCTGCAGAGCAATGGCAGCAATGTTGTAATGGAAATATTATAATTGATTTATTGTTAAAATTTTATACTTTTCGTATATTTACACATTCTCATCTCATCTATACAGACAGTAGCACACTTTAATGGATTTAGGTTAAAATGAATTTTCAGTTAATTGCTTTTCATGTCCGGTCTGGTCTATGGACCGGATTGATCCAATTTTTGAGGCACAGCAAGCAAATATCACTACTGTGAAAATGTAGAAGTAAGAAATAAGATTTAACTGTTTGCTCTAGTAATTCATCGTTTTATCTTAAGATTTTATATCTTCTTACTATGCTATTTGTAATGAATGAGAGATGATTTTCATTAAAGCCGAATTTTATGAGTTTTTCTTAACGTCTCTTGATTATGCCTTTGGAATTACGGAAATGCTGTGGGAATTGGGTCAATGTTCCCAAAATAATATGGCGCCCATTTTATAGTTGAGATTGCAATTAATACGGAACAAAAGATATTCAATTTTTAAGCATGTGAAATTATTTTTAAATAATATTTAATTTTAATATTCACAGCACCAAACGGAAATTTAAATCTTAACGAACTATTGTTGAAATTCTTTGAAAAATCGTATGTGGTTTATTTTACGATTCAGAATATTTTGCGAAGCAGAAAGGGCAATAAAATTCTAAAATTACACTTTTGTGATAAAAAAAAATTAATGAAGAGTTTATGTAGCAAGGGAAAAACAATAAAATTCTAAGGCGATTCATGGAATTGCAGAAATCCCCCGAAAACCGCGGAAATTGCTTAACACATTAATGTCCACTGATGTAACGCAAAAAACACATTTTTTGTAGGCGTATAATTTATTTATCTTGCTTGTGGTAGCTTTAAGTACAGTTACGGTACATCCAAAAGTTTTTTCAGCTTGAAAATTAAATTAGGTAACACGCAGCAAAAAAATATTTTTATGTTTTGGTTCCTACGAGCAGTAAAACTAAATATTTCATTAAAATTTCAATGGTGAAAAACACTGCCAGTTAATGGGTTAAGTTTACCACCAAGTAAATTAACTGTCAAAAATGGTGGGAAAAGTGTTGGGAGTAACCCGGCCCTTACACGCGTCTGTAGAGCTGACACAGTCGCTGACACAGTCTTGTGTAAATGCACTGACTACCAGTTCGCTAAATGTCTTTTAATTCGTTGTCAGTAATTTGACATTTGAAGTCTGTGCTACTGACAGACTTTACAGTCGCGTGTAAAGGTCGGGTTAGTGAGGTGGATAGAGTGAGTCCGAAGCTTAGTTTTCCCCTATGTTATTCTTTCGCGGGAAAACAACCGAGTCGATTGGCATGAAATGCTGGCCGGGGGTTTAGCTCTAATATAGACCCTTTTAAAAGTAGCCTGAGTAGACGGGGGGAAAGAGGGGGTAAAGTGAATCACAATCTGGATGCTGGAATTTCAAAGATATTTTGTATGCTGGTAGTTATTGTCTTTTTGTGAATTTTTGAAAAATTTTTTCTGAACAAGAAAAACACGGACCGCCCTATTTTAGGCTATCTAATTTATAAACAACTGAATTTTGTTTTACTAGGTTTTATTCTACTCGCGCTTTCAGCCGGGCGAAGCCGGGTCCAGTATATTATATATATATATAATAATGCCACACACTCTTGCCGAATGTAGGCGAATCTAACATTGGCAAGCGATTATAGGCGAACGCGAGGTTGCCAATCGCATCCACCATTTGGAACAAAAAAACCCTCAAGATTAGAGACCCTATCACAGAATCCGATACCAACAACAGGGTTTTATACGAACCACAACATTGAGTTTACGATTCGAACCATTCGTATCGGATTCTGTGATAGGGCCTTAGAATTCAAGATTATTTAACATCTGCAGTAAATTATTTAATTAAAAGTTTAATGATGTCATATTCACTGTCAAGAAATAATTATTTCCATTTTCCAACGCAAAACTCCCATACAATTGCCTCAGTATTCTTCCTACTCATTTTGAATTTTTTACACTTTACTTGAATCAATTATTTCACAGTGGGAAACCGGTTAACTTTGTAACAAAAGTTTGCAATACAACTTAAATTGAATTTTGATCTTTAGTGTATTCTTTGCTCATAAAGAATTCAACTTACTTTGAAACGAGAATCTTCTTTTCCTTTTCCACTTTAGAGCTTAAGAAGTTTAAAGTTCTGAAAAAGTTGAATTAAAAGGGAAAAAAAGACGAAAAATCAAAACCAACTTTTGCATAGCATTGAATAAGAAGATTGTACAGAATTTAATAAAAAAAAGTATTTTAATTGAATGATGACTTTGCTGAAAACATTCCATCTTCTCATAATGTTGCACCAGATAAAAATTTGTTTCTAAAAAGAGGCAGAGACTTGGAATGGCAGAGTAACAAATCCAAGGTTCTGTGGTACTGTTTCAATCTGGAATTTGTTCTAATTCGTCCAAATCGTTACTTTCTTATACGGAGTATAATAAAGTATTGTATTCGTGAAAAATTTCGACCTCTAAATTCTGTTTAAAAGTCATTTCCTGAGTCGATTGGAGCATTATTACAAAAATGTTTTTGTATCTGTCAGTCTGTCAGTCTGCCAGTCTGTCAGTCTGTCAGTCTGTCAGTCTGTCAGTCTGTCAGTCTGTCAGTCTGTCAGTCTGTCAGTCTGTCAGTCTGTCAGTCTGTCAGTCTGTCAGTCTGTCAGTCTGTCAGTCTGTCAGTCTGTCAGTCTGTCAGTCTGTCAGTCTGTCAGTCTGTCAGTCTGTCAGTCTGTCAGTCTGTCAGTCTGTCAGTCTGTCAGTCTGTCAGTCTGTCAGTCTGTCAGTCTGTCAGTCTGTCAGTCTGTCAGTCTGTCAGTCTGAAATTCGTTAACTGCAAGTAACCAAAATGACGGCTTTCTAAAATTCCCAATTTCGTGTTTTGCGATTTACTTCGAAACTATCCGTTTTCCAGTAGTCTTATGTGTGACAAAAGTTGGAGACAATCAAATTTCTTACATTTTTGTCTATTACTAGAACAGCATATATCGGGTCTTTCAATAAGGACATAACAATTTTGTATTTAAATAAAACACAGAATAAATGAGATATCGGGCTCAAATTTATTCCAGGTGTAGTGGACATGTTACATTTAAGTATGAAATTCGATGTCGTTCATATGGCCACAGCGAGCACGTTTGCAGATTGATTCTTTGGAGCCAATTTTCCACCACTCTTCCACACATATCGGCCGGAACGTTGGCAATTCCGCGTTCGACATTGTTCCTGAGCTCCTCTAACGTTGTTGGCTTGTTGGCATAAACCAACGACTTAACATAACCCCATAAAAAGAAATCCAACGGCGTTAAATCGCATGAGCGAGGTGGCCATTCAACCGGACCATTTCTCGAGATTACACGATTGCGACTACCGACTCAGGATTTCGGTAGTAAGTTTTAATAATTTCCAAACGTTGCTCGTTCGTGAACTTCACCATGATAAAAATGTAAACCTTGACTGACGTTTTAGCATTGCCAGATCATAAAAAAAGTTTTAGGGTGCGTTTTTATTAAAATACAAATTGCGACAGATTCGCCCGTTAATGTCGCCCTCCATATACAATTGCGTACATATTGTTGTTCTAACCGTGATTTGTATTTCATTTGATTTTGACAGTCGGACGGTGAGTCACATATAACATTCTTTTTAAACCAATTATCATACATAATAGGAATGTGAATGTAAACAACACAGCCTACGAACTATATTTCCTAATACTTTCTTTTTTAGATTTGACGTCCGCATAAGTTTTTATTTTGAATTAACCATAAAATTTTGTCGGCGAGCTGACTGACAAAGGTTAAATTCGATTCAACTTTTTACGACGACAAAGTTGGTCGAATTGATAGTATACAG
This sequence comes from Chrysopilus asiliformis, assembly GCA_964034945.1. Taxonomy (NCBI): domain Eukaryota; kingdom Metazoa; phylum Arthropoda; class Insecta; order Diptera; family Rhagionidae; genus Chrysopilus; species Chrysopilus asiliformis. Next base: position 48,404,153 of record OZ035960.1, read on the forward strand.
AAACATAGGGTACTATGAGTTTAAAATCTGAAATTTCGCTGTAAATGTTGTGCCGGGCCAATTGTGTTTTACGCTTAAATGCTGATATTCCATGAATAAAGTAAATAACTTTATTACAAGACAGAAGATTTTTTGACTGAACTATATTAAATTTATACTATGAAAAATTTGGGCTTATAGGTCATCTGGAGTATTATACTTTTCCTCCCTATCCGTATCTCTGGCGGTCAAGTCACTAACAGAGATTCAATGTGTTGGTCTGATGCGGATCGACATTGAATTCATGGAACCGAAACTTGATGCTTCCTTCAAAAAAATTTCCCTAAAAACGCCACATTGTTTCATTCAAAAACGAATTTAATTATATTATTAAATTGTGGCCATGAAAAATCTAAGTACTTGAATAGAAATACTCCAGATGACCTATAAGCTCAAATTTTTCCTAATTTTTCAGTAAAAAATGCAGTGTAGTACATTTCTAAGAGCAATAAATACTTGAGAATAAAATTGTAAAAGATAATAATAGCTCATAGTCAGTAATAAATGTTGTACGGATTTATCGTTTATTTTTATTCATTTAATTACTGTCACCAGTTGCTGATAACACTTATCAGAATATGATGAAAACTGGTTTCATGCGAAAAAAAGAAGTTCGACTACAGAATTTCAAAAAGTCGACTCGAAATTTGACAGAAAAATATTTGATGTGAACAGTAAATGAAATTCTTACACAAAAACTACGTTTATGCACAATTTACACTATAACCCGATGAACAAATTATTAGTTTATATAAAAATATGAATTTTGTTTTTACAAACTTTTGATTACGGTACAGGATAAAGATTTAGGGTAAAAGGCAAAGATGTACATGCACAAAATGTCAAAATTCGAAACGCTAATTCCTGTAAGGATAACGCAAATATCTTTTTCCCCCATTTTTCTTGAAAAAAAAACTATCAATAAAGCTTGGTTTGTTGTGTAAATCACTGCGAACTGTTCGCGAACCCCAGTATGTACGCGACAAAAGAACTCTATTTGAGTACTTATACCTGAGAATTATATGGGAAGACACAAAATTACTCAGTCAATCAAAACGATTATACTGTTTGTGTTTAACCATTGAATGATTTTTTATTCATGGTTTTATTCGACATAATGAAGCTTGGGCCTCAAGGCGCCTGGGCGCGGATTGGTGTACGGATGGAGGTATGAGACATGACTACACTATTTAACGCGTTCGCGATCAATGTATCACGAATCCGGATTTAAATCAACAACGTTTGTGTCAAAACCAACCATTTCCGTGATCTTCAAAAATTTTTAATCAACGATGAGTAGTTAATTGATTTAATCACGTTGAATGGTTGATTTAAATACGTTCGTAGTTAACTTCACCATATTGATTGAATTGTTGTTTAATCTCAAAACTTAGTTAAATCAACCAATGATTTTTCTCTCCGAGCAAAAACAAAACGGCAAATAGACAAAAAAAAAATGACTTTTGTATTACTCAAACTGCTGACAAATAGAAAAATCAGATATTTTCGTGCTCAACGTCAAAAGAAAATTGCTTGTCATAAAAAAGGGCTTTCTAGAATTTTTCAAAAGTCATGAACATTCCAAAAATTCTCTTAAAACGTTTTTTTTTTCATCCGCAACAGAAAGAATATCCAAGAAAAATATTCATAAGACATGCAAATATCACCATTCAATTTAACTGCACAGCACGCGTCTGACACAGCGAAATCCGTAGTGGTGATACTAAAATCAAATCGATTGAACTCAAATAGAATTGAAAGTAAAACTCATATCCTGTACATTTAAATATAGGGAATAAGATTTCCCAAAAAAAAGTCCACCCTGGTAGTCTAGAAAAGAGGTTTTATGTAGAAAGAAATTCAATAAACCGATGAGGATCTACCAGAATGTGCAATACGATATGTCCTTCGGCATATCAAACTTCTTAAAGGATTGAAATTTGTCAGAATCATGCATTCTGTAGTTATCCGTTTAGGTGGATATGCACCTCACTATCTTGATATATACATAAAAATCTTCATCGCCAATCATATATGTGTATAAAGCCCCGTTTACACCTGCAATTTTTCCTTGAATTTCTCCGCGAATTTTATTCAGAATTTATTCCGCGAATTTTATTCATCTGTCGCGGAATAAATTCAATTAGCAAAATTTGTCAAATTTGAATTTATTCCGGCGGTTTTGTATGAAAAATTCGAGTTCGGACGCCTTTCAGCAATAAATTTTAGAATCCTGTATCATAGGTTGTGCAACATGAATTTAGTGTCGCAGAATAAAATTCACGGAATAAAGTGTCAGATGTAAACGACGCCTAATACAAAAATACTTTTATACTTTTTGACATCACTTGGCAAGACTTTTGATTCCCTACAGCTGCGGCAGACAGCAACAAAAATTTTATTTCAAGTCAATCCTTTTTATTTATTTTTATAAAAAAATCCGTTTAGCCGCAGCACATATAAAACATTAAGTCACCTGTCAGCCATGGTGGAATTTCAAGTTTGTAGTGTTTTAACAGAAAATAGCTAAAAAACAAGCGACATAAACAAGGAGTCAAAATCGGTATTAGTGCTGTGCAAAATTTCCTATGCGGCAAATTATCGATGGAACTTTCCCCGTGAAAAGAAAAGTTTCAGCCGAAAATTTTATACATTTTGCTCGTTATATAAAAATTAATACTAGAAAGTTCTTTGGCAAAGGAGTCTTCATGCCTTTTCAACATGGTTTTTGTTTCTATTTCGTCAAATAGGGTTTTAAAAGCCAACAAAAAATTACTCAAGGCTGAGACTTTTCCAATATCTGATTTTCTCTAGACATATAGAGGTTCAAATATAGTTTTTGGAAATTTAAAAATCTTTCTTTTAGCGACATTTCTTGTCAAACAAAGAAACGAATTTTTGTTTTAATCCATTGCTGACATGAATATCGGGTCAATTTTTTTTAAAACGATCCTATAAATGTGATAAATCTAAATCTCTCTATATTTAAAATGCAACGTCGGTCTGTCTGTATGTCTGGACTTGGCTCTAAAACCACTGGACCGATTGTGAGGCGATTTTTTCCTATATGTTGCTTAGACTTCTGGCCAGGTTATAGGCTATGTAATATTTTGCTACAGTCCCCGTTTTTTCCGATCATTTATCCCCATCACAAACCTGTTTTTTAATTATTCAACAGAATATTGCGTAAACCACTGAACCGATTTAACTGAAAATTTCCACAGGGGTGCTATATACTCCGAAATTATTGATTATCTTTGCGGTTGACAGATATTCTTCCCCCTCTGACTTCTCTTCTGCTATCTCCTAAACTACTTAACACGTTGGCTACCATGTGAGTCACCGGTGATCGCAGCGTGTCACCCACAGGGACAATGTGAGTCACCGGTGTACACACACTATTGTCATTACCATCAGTTTCTCAAGTTCCATGGTTGAGTGCAGTCGCTCGTGCGGTACAAAGGGGTTTTTTTTGTGGAGCATATTTCATGTGAAAAATTTGTTGTGGTAAGTTTTGTATTGATCTTGTGTTCACTGGTGACTCACATTGTACAGAAATGATTTTTGCGTTTTTTCCCAGTGTATACTAGCAGAGTAAGCGTTTTTTTGGCTGGTAGCCAACGTGTTAATGCATTTTGATGCGGTTTCACTATTGAGCAGGTCGTTCACCAGGGAAAATTTTTCCCAAGTAAATCCAAATCTACCCCTTTATTGTAAACCCCATCTCCTACTATTTGCTAAACTACTGTATGGATTTCGATACAGGTTTCTTCATTACAGGAGAAATGTCGCCAAGTAAAATTTACTCGCTCTCCACTCTTAAAACATATCTCCAGCAATCTCCGGTACTCCAAGACGAATTTCGATCCGGTTTTCACCGTTACGGAGGTCAGCCCCGAAGGAAATTTTTCGCCCACTAAAATCTACCCCCCCCCCCCCCCCACTCCTTGAACCACTCTCCTACTATATCCTAAACCACCAAATGGATTTTGATCCGGTTTTCTTCATTAGAGATTTAATCCCTAAAGAAAACTTTTCGGCTACTAAAATCAACTCCCGGAACTGCTTCCTGTCAAGTGTGAACGGTTTTTACAAAAAAAATCTCATAATGGACTCTGGAATTGACTCTTGAATTCATTGCAAAGAAAAAGAATTGCTAAAATACCCCGAAATTGGTCGAAATGCTGCTTGGATCGCCACGTGATCTTGCCACCGACTCAAAAGTCCGTAAAACGTTGATTTTCAGTCCTCAAAAACTTAAGATCCGATGTAAAGGTGCCGCTCCACATGAGAGTAAATGCCGGCGAGAACCTCTCGATAGCAGCTACTCGCAAATGGACACGTCTCTGAGAGTCGCTCGAAGAAATTCTCGAGCTAGTTTCTGTGAGCTCTCAAAAGTGATTCTACTCTCTAATCGACACACCACCACTGAACTCTCGGGGAGTTGCTCGCCAGATACGAACGGCGTTTGAATTGAAGAACTCGCCAAAGCAAGATGTCAAAAAAATCAAAATATTGGTCTTGAAAAGAAAAAAATCGCTGAAATTAACTCTCAAATGGACAACCTCCTGCGAGTAACTCTCGAGAGTTTTTGAGAGTTACTCGCGTATTTACTCTCATGTGGAGCGGCACCTTAAGGGCAGAAATGAAGCCGGACATATTAGAAGCTAACCTTTTGTTTTCTTGTGCGTAGTACTTTTGCTGGAAATCCGTTAACCGGAAGTAACCGAAATGGCGGCTCAAAATGGCGGCTTTTTAGAAATCGCAATTTCGTTTTTTTGTTATTTACTCCGAAACTACGCGTTTCTCAGTAGTCTTATGTATAAGAAAAGTTGGAGACAATAAAATTTTGTATTTTACTAGAACTCCTTGTGTCAAGTCGTTATCGATATATACCGTTATTTAAAAAAAAAAACAGATTTTTGCGATTAACAGATTTTTGCGAGTTTTGCTTGAATTGAAGAGAATAATGTTGCCATATATTTTGCCATTTACCGTTAGTCGCTATCGTTAACCGTTATCGGGATATTTCAGATTTTGTAAAATAAAAATTCATCTTTTCATGTAAACTAATATTTTGTTCGTCAGGTAAATTGTGCAGAAACGTAGCTTTTGTAAAAGGAAGTCATGCGCTGTTCCCATCAGACATTTTTTAAAGACAAATTCCCGATAATTCGTTTTTCAAACATTTTTTTAATATGGTTAAGTAATTTTTAATCTATAAATTATTAATAATATTAGCTGTCATCTTATACAAAATTGCAGCTTTAGTTTCCTTACCTTTGTTTTATGTCTCCTTAAAAAATGGAGCTTTTTCTTATGTTCCTCAAGATAAATAAAGATTTCTCGAAAACGAATTTCATTTAAATTATCTCATTTTCATCTTAATAAATAGCTTATAAAAAAGCTGTTTTACAATATTCTGTCTTAATAGAATACACTGGAAGTTGGAGCCGGAGTTAGTCTTTTAGGAGTTGGGGTTTTTCAGGGGTTTTTTCCACACCCCTGTTAAATTCACTTGAATCCCCTGCGAAAATGACAGAAAATTTCCAATTATTACGTTTTACCGTGCCAATTAAGTTGTCAATAAAAAGACTTCCCGGAAAACAGGCCACTGCAAAGTACGATAAAAAAACTGTAATCGATTTAAAGTTTTTACCTTCGATCAAAAGTACAAGTAGGTATAGCACATCTCCATTCTTTACTACCTGGCATAAAAAGCAGACATCCAGTATAAGTCGGGTAAGTCTTCCAAATGGGAAATTGAAAAGCGAAAGAAATGAAATTGATTCAGGCTGAAAAACTGTTGAGAATTGAATATCCTAAAGGTAGTTATCACCGTAAAAGAAGAAGGTAAATTTCCACAAGAACCCAAGTCTATCTCGTTTCCTCTTTTAGAGACCAAAATCTAAGGAAATAAGTCATCTTCGCGAAATCGATTAAAGGTTCAATTTAGCCGTTCGGAAAATAGAAATAGTATAATTTGGGTGAAATAGCATGCATTACTGCAAAGTATTTTAAAGGTGATATTACGCTTGGCGTATACCTGCATTACGAAATTACACCACATTAGAATATTTTGTTTGTCGAGTGGAAATGATAGAAGCATATGGTTTTTATTAGTGCTTGAAGAGAATATTTAAATCAACGTGAATAAAAATCACATAAATTTCAAATACTAAAGTAAATTAGAATTGGAAACGGAACACCTTGGGCAACTAAAGCAATGTCCATAAGGGCGAACCTCGTACAAAATTTTAATCAAAGTTGTTTTTTATGTAAATAATTTCTCTGTAATGACAACTGAATCAATGTAATGTAGAAATTCTTGAAAAAAAAATATTTAACTCGTTTTCAAAGGCTGTTAAATTTTTTTACCACACGTAGTGGTAAAAATTCTTTGAAATGTTTTCATTTGTACCTGGGGTGATAAATTACATACAAAAATGTGTAATAAAAGGGCTGAGTATTTCTTCTAGTAGAATACCTTTCAATGACAAATATTTTGAGAGCCAATAAACTAACAATTGAATATTAGGTAATTTCAAATTTATTGCCGAAAATTTTTGATAACAGTCTAAAAAATTTTTTTTTTTATTTTGAAAAGCCTTTTTTTAAAAAAACGTACTAAAAAGAAAATCATTTTTGAGGCGCTGTGTATCAGAAATAAAAGCGAGATAAATATTTATTTCATTATTCATGCTTCTATCTCGCTTTTACTTCTGATACACACCGCCCAAAAAATTATTTTTACTTTTTTACTGTGTTTTGCGCTTAACTAAAATACAGACTTCTAGCGGACACTGGGTTACAAAATTTAACGGCCAAAAGGGAAAAAAAGTCCAACGTATGTAGTCCAAGTGGTAAAGTACGTATCCCGGAGGTCAGTGGTTCAATTCCCGACTGTGGCACGCTGTGATTCAAGTCCACTCAACTTGCTTTACGAAATGAGTAAGTGATAGTTGCCGCTTGGTGTTAACGACATCATCGGCCTCGATTGCCATCACGGCCTCTGCTGTTGATGGGTTGCAACATAAAAAAACCTTACAAATGTTGTAATTCATCTATGGTTCGCATTCCATGTAAAACTGTAGGTGCGAAGCAGAGAAGAAATTGTTATGAAACCTCAATTGAGGAGGTCCAGGCTCTTCGAGAGCTGTAGCGCCGAGGATGATGATGATATAAGAGGGAAAAAGTAACAAAATCGTTAAAAAAAATGAAAATTCCTCTAATATTCAATCAAATTACCATTTTCGACCATCTCCGATATTTCAATTTAATTTAAAAAAAAAAAACTCCATCATTTCAATGAAAATTAAAGTGACGATGAAATATTTTCCCACAGCTATGACAATGTGAGAATTTAGAGGACTATCAAAGTGGGAAACCTTGGAAAAACATCTTATTTTTCGTGCACATCACCACCGCAGACATTAATCTCCACCGCATCGCTTACTCTTGGGTTACACAATTCCAATGAAGGCACATACTTAAATTGCGGAAAATCTGTGTGTAACTTTACGCAACTGCGACGATAAAAGGAATTTATGAGCGTTGAAAACGTATAAAACTCCTGTGGAAAACTTAAAGACTAGAAAATTCTTCGTGGTGGGGAGAGATTCTTTACCCCATCAACGCTCTCACATTGCAATGTCAGGTACGTAATGTAATTGAATTATAGCTAAAAATGCTTCACTGCTAATCCGTGACAGTGCAAAAGTCGATTCCATTTCGTCAAAATCTATAAGTGACGATGGTTGAATGCCATGAGATTTAAGCCCCCAGCAGAACAGGTGAGTGGAATTTTTCAAGTTCAGATAGATAACACCCCCGTCACGCCGCACGTGAAGAACTAGCCGAGAAGAAGCAGATCTAAAAGCTAGAAAGAAACTCGACCTCGCGATGGATGTCAATTTTTCCTGGATGAAGTGGTTTTTTGACGAATGGTCGAAGGATTGTGAGGTAATAGTTTAGTGCTTAAGTGATTAAATCGAAAAGGTAAATAAATGATGCAGAGTTGTCATTGAAAAGATTTTCGAAAGTTTTATGCAGAGGTACTCAAGCGTCAAGACCAAAATAGCAGCTGCGTATGCAAACTCGCCGCATAAATTCCATTTTCAACATCACATCAAATCCCACCATCCATCTTGGATTCTCCTATGTTCGGCGTCTTCCATTGGACATAAATAAACGATAATTTCTTTCACCTCAACAACGAATTAAAGAAACATCGGAAGATTAAAGAAAACAAAAATTGTTGATAAATCGAAACGCGCCGCATTGCACATTTGCGAGGGTGGATATTTGAGGTAGTTTTGAGGCCATGATGGATGGCATGGAGTTGAATCTGCTCGGAGTAGCATATTCTGTTTCTAACTTGACTTTGGCATCTTGAATTTGAACCAGTTGAGACGTCTGGTGGCCTATATAAAAGTGAACTGGAATCAGAGTTGAAACCATGGCCTGAACTGGATTTGTCTGACCAGTGACGTACATAAGATTTTTGTGTCGAAGGGATGCAAAGATGGGCAGAAGGGTGGAACGTGATTTTAAAATCGGCGTAATGACAGAAAATTACACAAAAGTATATTGTGCTAAGTCACAAAAAAAGCTTCTCGACGAAAAAATCTAAAAAGATGGCAAATTTGTAAAAAAGAATTATTTTTTTGTTGTTGAAAAAAATGTTTTAAAATCGTCTTTGTAAAAAATGTTTTGAACTTATCGCCGGGAAAACTTTCAAGGTCGCGAATTTTGATATCTACAAAAAAGAACCTTGAAATGGCAGCAGAGGAAAACTTTACGAGCAGTAAACTGGGATGCCCGCACAGGCACTTCGAACCTCTACTCCACCACTAACGGTGGGGTACACAATCAAGAATATTTCATGTGTTCGTAACTGTGTATTAGGACAATCCGTTTTTAACTGTGTATTAGGACAATACGTCACACTTTTAGGGGTGAGAGCAGTCTGGTGTAAAGAGATAGCAATACTAAACTCCATATAAAAAATCATGAAAAAGTTTGATGAGGGGAAGTCCGCGGAAAGTATTTTTTAAACAGTCCCTTTTATATATTTGTAGACTTTTATTAGCAGTGGCGTGGCAACAAAATTTGACCCGTCTTTAAATATTTTCTATCATTTCTTTTTTAATGTTTTGCACGGTCCAACGTAGTCCAAGTGGTAAAGTACTTGGTCCGTATTCCGGAGGTCGGTGGTTCAATTTCCGACTGTCGCATGCTGTGATTCAAGTCCACTTGCTTTTCGAAATGAGTAGTGATAGTTGCCGCTTGGTGTTAACGACATTTAGATTGATATCACGGCCTCTGCTGTTAATTGGTTGCAAAATGTAAAAACCTTACAAATGTTGTAATTCATCGATGGTTCGCAATCAAAGTACAAAACTGTAGGTGTAATGAAACCTCAATTGAGGAGGCCCAGGCGCCGAGAATGATGATGATACGACTTATAATAAAAAAATTTGATCATGAAAAAATTCGAAAAGAAGGGGGGAGGGTGGGGGTTTGGGGAGGATTGGTCCGATTAGATTTTGATTTATGGAACGATTATATAAATTCATGTTGTAAACAGATTTTATAAATTTTTCAATATTATTCACCGTTTTCGAGAAAATAGAAAAAAGTATTCAATTTGTATGGGGGAGGGAGAAGGAGTAATACAACTAAGAAACTAAAATTCTAAAGACCTTTTCTCTGGAACAGGTCTTCGGAAGCTCTGAAATCTGACACCCTCGCACTGCGGGATGCAACTCGGAGCTTTGACGGTGTTTTTTTTCAGATTTAAAAAATTGCAGACTTTATTTGATTTTTCTGAGAAGTTTGCAAATTTTTTAAAGTATAGATTTCTTAAAAATGCAAAAAGCAACCACCCTTTTTTAAAATCAAGACGAATCGTGGGTGTGCCACCAAGATACGCCAATGGGCATTTCCTAAAACTAATTTTAACCGGATGTGGTATCAATGGAACGACGCGATCCGATGCGATATCTTCTAAAGCACACGATCGATGGTTAAACGATACTTGCTTTGGTTCTGTTCTAATTGATTTTATGCCAAATGGAAACTGCAGATCAAGATCGTAATGCATCACTGATTTAATATGTTACCATTAAAGTGAGGTTTTATAATAGTTTGTTGTAGCGTTTTTCTTTGCATATGCAACGTCAATTTTAGCTCTAATTGTCGAGGAAAATCTAAATCTCAAGAAATGCAGTTGATGTTGATTAGAAGTGATAAACAATAAATACAATTTTCTTACGAATAACAAACAAAACTTACCCATTATAAACTCGACACGTGGTGTTATTAATCCGCTTATCAGAAGCTCGTCGTCGCCTATCCTCAAAAAGATCCTTGATGGCGGTAACGCCGAGCACAAATATTACCGGAATCATAGCGACCTCCTTGCCGAATGCATTGATCGCCGGGAACCAATTGAGCAGCACAATGAAAATAAAGTACAAATTGGCGACACGATGGAACTGCTCGAGCAGATTCTTCGGAATGAACGATAGCAACGTGTATTTCGTCGTCCTGATTTTATTCCCGACGCATCGTCCATTTGGATGTTCACTTTTCGGCGTTTTGGGTGGCACAGTATGGTTTGGCACTACGATTCGATAGCCGCGCTCCTCGCTCTTATCGTCACGACAAAATACGAAACGCTTCCACCACGGCGGGATCTCGGTCCGACGTAGCGTGTAAATCGATTCGGACCTGGATGCTTGACGGGAATGTCCTGCACCCCGATTCGCAGAGCTCACCACCGATGTCCCTCCGAAATCCCGGTTCTCGACGGGTTCCTTATGCCCGGGCGGAAGGATGAATTCGGTTTTCGACCCGACGCGACTATGCCCGGAGCGGTGTGCTACCACAGCATCGGTAGTGATCTGGCCCTGCGAGAACGCTCGCTGATGACCTTTGATGGCTGATTTAAGCGGGCGGCCGGGTCCCGCCAAGGATCCTCCGCCATGACTGATGGATCGCGCGTGGCCTCGAATCGCTGACGGCGTGCTATTATCAGCAGTTAGTCCACGGACGCCGAACGAGGATCCGCCGGATATGGTCGAGATGCCCGGAAACACGTAAGTCCGTTCCGGGTCGATAGCGATTGACGACACTGCCGACGATGGAAGGTTAGCTGCGGGCGCCGAAGTTGACGGTTCCGCAACGGACTTCTTCGGATGCAGATGATGTGCTGATGGCGGAAGCATGTGATGATGATGCTGCTGCTGTTGGATGGTTGCCACTGCCGTTCCTTGTCCATGCATTGGGACTGTCGTCGTTGCTGCTGTGGCTGGTATTGTGGTTGAGAACTTCTTCCGCAATTCTTCGGGATTGGACATTGTGGCAAGACACCATTTAGCAAATGAATTTCTAAATCAATCATGCAAACGAATCAATTTCACAACAACTCTGTTGATTTCCTATTTCAGTTGTATGTGTATTTTTCACCCGCCCTTTGTACTTTTCCGATGCACTTCAGTTGATCTGTTTTCAATATTAGCTACTGACGACAACGGATTCTATTTTCGTTGTTGTCCGATGGATTTTTCTCGCGGAACAACTTTTATTATGACATTTTCTTTTATGGTCTTGTTCAAAAAATTCCGTATCGCCGGATGTCACAGCTGACTGCTAGTGTGCAGCTTTCTTCCAGATATCGTTCTTTTGTTTTTTTTTTTCTCAAGTTTTATAGTAAACAGAAAGCCGGGGAGAGATAAAAAGCCAGTGCTGCAAGTTATTTGAACAGAAGGTCAAAGAAAACTGATGTTATCATATCATTTCTGCGATGACAAACATCGATGTTGTAACCTAAAAATGAAACGAAAATTAAACATGATTAATTTACAAGCGTAATTGAATTATTTAATTATCTTTCTTTGGTTTGTCCAAAAATGTAATTAAAGAAACTGATTTCGTGGTTTTTTATCGAAGAAAAAGCATACTTAGCAAAACTTGGCTAGCAAAACTTTTGCTGAGTTGAGCTTTATCAAAACAAAAAAAAAACATTTTATTCATAGTAAAAAATACATGCTCTTTCTATTTTCGTCAACATGGGTTCCCGAAAAACTTAAAAACCTTTATTTCTATATAACTTTCCGATACGTCAAAATCCAATTGGGAAATTTTTTATACCCGTATGGTGAAACCAAAGGGTACTTTGGCGTACCGTTTGAAACGCCAAGATCCCGTCATCACACACAAAAATAAATTACATCAGTGTGTTTAGAATGATAAAAAAAATTGAATTTTGCATGACCGTCCCTCCGTTCGTCCGTCCGACCGTCTGTCCGTTCGTCCGTCCCTCCCTCCGTCCGACCATCTTTCCGTTCGTCTGTCCGCCTGTCCGTCCTTCTATGGTGCGAATTGCGGGCGCACTAATTGAGCTAGAGACTTGAAATTTTACGAAGGTTCGTTTTTCGTAAAATTCAAGGCTAAGTTCGTTAATGGGTAAAAATGGACCATTAGGGGGGTACCCCCCATACGAACGAAATCGTTTTTTACGAATATCTCAAAAACGGTGCATCTTATCAAAAAAGTGCAAGAACAAAAGTTATTTAGGACATGATTCTACATAAAACTCCCATACATCAAAATCCGATTGGAATAAACTTTAAAAAAATCTTATTGAAAAGTTTGCCTTCAAAGTGGAATTTGATACAACTTAAACTTCGAACAATGCCATATCACCATACGGATTTTCAAAAATTGCCAGATTGGCAATTATAGCTTTTGTTATGTTTTATAAATTCAATTGAATCGGCTGCCTCCAATTATAATCAGAAATGTGAAACCAAATGTGAAAGCAAAAATATTTCGCACCAGTCGACGTCCTAAACATTTATACAACCTACATTCGACCGAGACTCGAGTACAATTCGCATATTTGGGCTGGAGCCCCAAAAACTGTCCTGCAACTGCTGGACCGAATTCAAAAACGTGCGATCCGACTGATTGGAGACAAGTCTTTGACAGATTCACTACCGTCTCTCGAGCATCGTCGCTCTGTTGGGGTACTTAGCATATTCTATAGATATTTCCATGGGAAATGTTCCACCGAAATTTCCCAACTTATTCCTCCACGGTATATTTTCCCTAGTCCCTCTCGTGCAGCTGCACGTGCGCACGACTTCTTCCTTGAGCCTCCCCGCTTTCGTACAGTAAAGTTTAGGGGTTCCTTTATTCCACGAACAACAAGATTTTGGAACAGTTTACCATCCGATGAGTTCCCCCCGGACTATAACCCGCAGAAGTTCAAGGAGAACATAAATCGGCATCTCCTTTTGTCCTTCCGACCATCCTGAGCTGTGCTTCGGCATTAAAGGGTCTTCCCCTAAGCTCTGGCTGGATCTATAAAAAAAAACCCCCTTAATTTTTGAAAGGGTTCGAATCCACGGTTCCGTTATCGCACTCTTTCTCTCCCGCGGTTCCGGTTCCGTTGTTCACGAGTCTGAGTTCCGGCTTCAGTTCCCGTTCCAAAAGGGTTTTCCATTTAAAGAATAATAATAAAATCTAGTTTTATTAACATTTTTTTTATTTTATTTTAAACAAAACAAACGACTTTTTTTCAAACTACTTTTTACTGTTTTTCGAAATTTGTATTTTATTTAGTTGCTATTCCAACTTGTTACTTTTTTTTCCTTACATTATTTTTTTTTTGCAAAAATGGAAGTGTTCTTATAATTTAAAAGTTTTCTCGAAATTCTCAAGAACAGCAAAAATGATATCCCGATTATTCGTGAACCTGAAAAGTCGGAAAATTCTCAAACTCTAATCCGGGCCCTGTTTTGATTCCGATTTTTCAAGAGATTTTAACCTTCCTTATATGTAAGAACAGCAAACAACTGCAAAATCAATTTTTTTTACGAAAATAATCCTTCAATTGTAATAAATCTAAACCCTTCAGCTTTTAGTAAGAAATTAATTAAACACGATAGAACGCATCGAATTAGAAAAGCTATGTTTTCCGTCAAGCATTTTCTTGTTCAATTCGATTCAATTAACCGGAAAATTTTCTGACTTCTATGGAATGTAGCACGCGAATCAAATCTTATGAGCCGAATAATTGCAATTAATATTCGTTCGACGCATTGACGGTTAATGTTTTATGACGACAAAAGAATTCTCAGTTTTTTACACAGTGATAATTTATGGCTCCAGAAAATTAATAACAATCATCAATCGATTTAGATATTTTACGTAACTGGCGTTGTCTATAAGCAAGTTATTGACCTTAAGAGCTTAAATTTTCACGCGAATAAAAACGAAAACTTTTACAACTTTTCACCTCAATAAACACAAATTGTAGTTTTTACTTTTTATAAGAAGTATAATAAAATATTGTAGTCATAACAAATTGCGACCTCTTTATTTTGCCTAAAAAAAATTTCCCGAGTACTCCTCAGTTGATTGGAGCATGTGTATTTCTGTCTGTCAGTCTACCAATCTGTCAGTCTGTCCGTCTGTCTGTCTGTCCGTCTATTTGTTTACCCGTCTTTCAATCTATTATTCGATGTACAAGATTTCTCAAAAACTGCTAGAAATTTTCAACGCATGTTTGGTCCTGGAATGGCACGAATCTAATAACTTTTGGGGAAAATCCGTTAACCGGAAGTAACCAAAATGGCGGCTTTTTAAAAATCCCAATTTCGTTTTTTGCAATTTACTCCGACATTGCGTAATTCCCCTTTAATCCTCCGTCTACCGAAAAAAAAACCTGCTAGAACTACCGTTGGGGTAAATTAGACCCCAATCGGTAATAAGCCATTTTCCTTTAGTTGTTATTGAAAATGTCTGAGTACACTTAAAAAAAACTTCAATAATGTCAATAAATTCCAGCAAAATACAATGAAGAATTTTTAAAGAAACAACAAAGTCCAAAAACTATTACGACTAGAATTAGAGAAAAATTTTATCGCTGTGGGGTCAAATGGACCCCAATGATAGACGGAGGGTTAAACCCCTGTCCTGTTATTTTCTGAACCATAGTAGCAATTTTGCACTATTAGATGGGTTTTCCTCCAATGAAAGTTTTCGCCCACTAAAGTAATCCCATCCCCTTGTCTCTATTCTCCTATGAACCTTAGGCCAATTTTTGAAACGATGGAGCAATTTTGAGACGGTTTGCGCCATTGGATATGTTTTGAATTGTCCCCAGGGAAAGTTCTCGCGCACTGAAATCTACACTCTACCTTGCCTGTAAACCTTTCGCCTGCTATTCTTAACCATTAGAGCAATTTTAACCATTTTTACCGTTAGAGCAACTACAACTAGAATTAAAGCCCATCATATGACGGATGACTGCAATCTTGGTAAGTATTCCGTAAGGTCACAGGCGACTGTCGACTCGAAGATTATTTAAGTTGATAAGTTTACGTAAAGCGATCAACTTGAACAGTCGTCGAATCAACAGTCGCCCGTGACCTTACGGAATACTTACCAAGATTGCAGTCATCCGTCATATGATGGGCTTTAATTCTAGTTGTAGTATAACTTAATGGCGAAACCCTGTTTAAAATTGCTCTAACGGTTAAGAATATAGCAGGCGAAGGGCTTTAATTCCAGTATTTTTATACAAACTAATATCAATGATTACCTAATATAGATAAGAAAGTTCTCCTAAAATATTTGGTTTGAGAGAGGGACAACTAGCGACATGCCAGCGGTTTCAATTTCTGTGTGAATACTGAGTTATGTGTGCGGCCTCATCTCAGGTGTTGCCACATCTCAGTTGTAATGCGTAATTAGTTGTAATGGGCCTCGAAAAAACCATAAAAAAATCGCACAATGGCAATTCACAAATTTGAATCTCAGCAGTCAGTTAGTTAAAAATCAAAACAAACCACCAATTTCGGTGGAAAATTTAGTTTTCATGTTAATTTCGTTGATTTTTAGTGTATTTGGCGATTTAAATAATAAAACATAACAAAAGCTATAATTGCCAATCTGGCAATTTTTGAAAATCCGTATGGTGATATGGCATTGTTCGAAGCTTAAGTTGTACCAAAATTCCACTTTGAAGTCAAACTTTCCAATAAGAATTTTTAAAATTTATTCCAATCGGATTTTGATGTATGGGAGTTTTATGTAGAATCATATCCTAAATAACTTTTGTTACTAGACTTTTTTGATAAGATGCACCGTTTTCGAGATATTCACAAAAACCGTTTTCGTTCGTATGGGGGGTACCCCCCCTAATGGTCCATTTTTGCCCATTAACGAACTTAGCCTCGCATTTTACGAAAAACGGATCTGCGCAAAATTTCAAGTCTCTAGCTTAATCCGTGCGCCCGCAATCCGCGCCACAGACAGACAGACGGACGGACGGACAGACGGACAGACGGACAGACGGACGAACAGACGGACGGACAGACGGACGGACATGGAAAATTCAATTTTATTTATCATTCTAAACACACTGGTGTAATTCATTTTTGTGTGTGATGACGGGATCTTGGCGTTACAAACGGTAAGGCAAAGTTAATATACCCTTTGGTTTCACCATACGGGTATAAAAAGTGTCATAATTTGCTTGAAGATTTTCGAGAAAAATATTATCCTTGCAGGACTCTTCGTTGCGAATTAGTATAACACCGGGTTCGTGATCAGTGACCTCGAAAACCCCCTAATGCAATTTTTTCCCGGAAAAAATGGGAAAAAGGATATTTTCGTTATCTTTACAGGATCACCCGTTTCGAGTTTTTAAAATCTAACACCGGATTCGTGGTCAGCGACCCCAAAAACCCCCTGCCTACGTGATGGTTGGGACATACTGTGGAAGTTTCAAGTTTCTAGTTTCAGGGGTTTGGGCTCGGCGTTGATGAGTCAGTCAGTCAAACGATTATATATATATATATATAGAAAAAATTGCTGTCTCCGAAAATAACGCACGTGGAACAAATAAGTTTATAGATTTTATTATAAAACTAGAATGATTCTAAACTATTTCTGTTACGCAAATATTTTTCAATCCTATGATGTTGTTTTTCTTGTTTTTTTTTCTTAAGAATTTACCCTTTTGTAAAGGAAATAGCAAACACGATTACGTAAAAGCCATACAAAACCAGCAAAACTATTTCCAATAAAAATTCTCTGGTCAATGTCTCCAAATGAATAAAAGCCCAAAAAGAAAAAAAACAGAAATTCTGACGTCAGCAGTTATGATAATCGCTGACAGAAACAATTATTCACAATTCTTGAACAACTTTGAATTTCTTAAGACGTCACTCGTGTCTCAATAGTTGAAATTCCAGACTTTTGTTATTCTCAAAAAATTGGTACTCGTCAAATTAATTAAACATTTAAAGAAAACGCACAATCAACTGGAGATATTTAAGAAAAGCACTTTAAACATGAAAAGTGGAAACAAGAAGAAATACTTCAAATCTATATATCGAACTTCAAGCAAAATGTTTGTCTTTAGTCGATTTTAGTTCGATAAATTCCAGCAAAGTGCATACTTTAGAATTTTCATTCCTTTATTTCTCTACTATGTTATAATACAACAAACTAAACCAAACAAATAGATGACTTTAGTACCCTTGAAGAACTTTATGAATTTCTGGTACTTGAAAAACTTAATATTATGCTCGTATTTTACAAAATTATTTCAACGACAGGAGACTCGATTTATTTTGTCTGCACATCACAACGGGAAAAAAAACAAAAAAAAGACTCAACAACAAAAACACGTAAAAATAGGAAGACGAAAATAAATTTGTAATCTCAAGTTTTCAACGCAAGCGGAATTAAATGGGAAATTTACCCCATAAATAACCGGGAGGAGATGTCTTTCATTCTCCGTTGCTGTATCTGAAGTTTCGACTTATAACGAAGGTAATTTTTCCAACATTACCCCAAAATTTTCTTCCATCATCCGGAGTAGTCTACTGGGATTTGAAAGAAATTTCTTCACGGTAAATCATCCGTTTCTAACAGGTTGCCCTTTTCTCAGTTTTTCCTTTCGCACTTTGCGACGTATAAATGGGGTTACGAGCACATTTATAGGCAATTTATCCAACAACAACAAACAAAAACTTTGATATTTGTTTACACTTTATCGCATTTACCTCCTAAATTTAAACTTTAAAAAATAATTTCTTTAAGTGAGAAAAAGCTTCAGTTTTAAAAAAATGTACTAAAAAAGAAAAAAAAAACAATTCTTTTTCTTTGACAGAAATAAAAGCGAGATAAATATTTTTTTATGCTTTAATCTCGCTTTATAGTCAATTTAAATACAAGATAGTAAATTTTACTATCGGGTCTTTCAACAAGGACATAATAATTTTGTATTTAAATAAAACAAAGAATAATTGAGATATCGGGCTGAAATTTATTCCAGGTGTAGTGGATATGTTACATTTAAGTATGAAATTCGATGTCGTCCATATGGCCACCGCGAGCACGTTTGCACTGATTGATTCTTTGGAGTCAATTTTCCACCACTCTTCTACACATATCGGCCGGAACGTTGGCAATTTCGCGGTCGATATTGTTCCTGAGTTCCTCTAACGTTGTTGGCTTGTTGGCATAAACCAACGACTTAACATAACCCCATAAAAAGAAATCCAACGGCGTTAAATAGTATGAGTGAGGTGGCCATTCGACCGGACCATTTCTCGAGATTACACGATTGTGACCACCGACTCAGAATTTCGGTAGTAAGTTTTAATAATCTCCAAACGTTGCTCGTTCGTGAACTTCACTATGATAAAAATGTAAACCTTGACTGACGTTTTAGCATTGCCAGATCATAAAAAAAGTTTTAGGGTGCGTTTTTATTAAAATACAAAATTGTTGAAGAAGTTAAATTTCTTATAAAAATTGTCGATTTTGACGATTTTTCTAATTAAAATTAACTATTTTAGTAATAGTCACGATTTTCCATTATAAAATAATTAAATTTACTATCTTTTCTCTCAGTCTATCTCACTTATATATCTATCTTTTTTCTTCATTTCACAATTTTCAGACCATTTGAACTTATGTGAGATAATACCTTAAAAGTGGGTTTTTAAAAACTTTTAAGGTATATCCCACATAAGTTCAAATGGTCTGAAAATTGTGAAAATAAAGAAAGCTTTTTAGTTAGCTGGAAAAAAATTTAAGTTTCTACTGGAACAAGTATTAGTTGACGATAAATTTTATTATTTTGTTTAAATGCAGTTCCCAGAAATTGCGTATTTTCCACAATTTGCCTTGTGGACTGTAACTCAGGCTTAGTTGATAACAGATAGAGATAACATAGAATGTCGGTAAACAGAAAGCAAAATTTTTTCTTTACTCAAATGCGGTAAATTACAAATGACGTTAAAACGATTTATTTGTGAAAAATTCACTCGCAGCCGCCAAAAAATAACAAAATCGTCACATCGTAAAGATAAATTCTAGCAGTTTATTGGCAGCGTTTTAACAGATTTTTTGTTGTTAAAATTAATTCATGTCTAAGGCATAGAAAAAAACTTTCATTCATTAGTGAGGAAAAATCTTACTATGAATCACCTAAGAATTTATTCATTTAAAAATGAAAACAATTTCCGTGAAAATTATAGCAGTTTTTACTTGCTGCGATTTTAACGAAACTTTATATTCAGAGTTCATAAGCTCTGCTGTTAACAAAAACTCGCATTCGCTGTAAACCTCTTCTGTGATAGGGACTGTCCATAAATATGTTACGCTAATTTTAAACCCTTACCCTCTTCTTAATTTTTTGTAGAGAGTACACATAGTGGACATTTTGGGTCGAATTTTTAAACTTTTTAGGTTTACATAAGTATTTATCCTAGCTAAATTGAGTTTAAATTTTCAATCAAAAAAATAAACCAAAAAATCAACCAAATAGCCTCTATCAACCAAATAGTTGAATATTTAAACCAAAAAAATTGAATTTTCAAACCAAATACAGTAGAGACTCGGTAATTCGAACACTCGGTAATTGTTCGAATTACCGTATCAAGCTATCAATAAAGTTGACACCGATTGACATTCGTAATACCGATGTATCAACTTAGTTGATGATTATCAACTATCAATTGTGAATTGACACTCATAATAAGGCCCTTAGTTATGGTATTCAAGCCATGCTCGACAAGAAAAGTTCGAATTACAGAGACTAATATATCAACCACAATTCGAATTACAAGATACCCAATATAAAAAAATGGTTGTTCGAATTATCGTGGTATTTGAATTACCGAATGTTCGAATTACCGAGTCTCTACTATAGTAGAATTTTCAATCCAAAAAAATTGAATTTTCAAACCAAATACATAGTTTACATTTTCAAGTTTAAACATAACAAAAGCTATAATTGCCAATCTAACAATTATTGAAAACCCGTATGGTGATATTTGTATCAAAATTCGAACAGTTGTACCAAAATTCCAATTTGAAGTCAAACTTTCCAATAAGATTTTTTAAAACTTATTCCAATCGGATTTTGATGTATGGGAGTTTTATGTAGAATCATATCCTAAATAACTTTTGTTCTTGACCTTTTTAATAAGACACCGTTTTCGAGATATTCACAAAAAACGTTTTCGTTCGTATGGGGGGTACCCCCCCCAATGGTCCATTTTTGCTCATGAACGAACTTGGCCTCGCATTTTACGAAAAACGGATCTGCTCAAAATTTCAAGTCTCTAGATCAATCCGTGCGCCCGCAATCCGAGCCACAGACGGACGGACGGACGGACAGACGGACGGACGGACATGCAAAATTCAATTTTTTTTATCATTCTAAACACACTGGTGTAATTCATTTTTGTGTGTGATGACGGGATCTTGGCGTTACAAACGGTAAGGCAAATCTAGTATACCCTTTGGTTTCACCATACGGGTATAAAAATCCAACTAATAAAAGTAGTGAACAGCACATGACTTTCTTATACAAAATCTACGTTTCGGCACAAATAAACCCCACGAATAAAATATTAGTTTATATAAAAACGTGAATTGTTATTTCACGCAATCTGAAATATCTCGATAACGGTCAAAGATATCGTTTTACGGAAAAAGGCAAAAATGTAAAGAATTTTAATACCTTTAAGTCCACCATTAACTGTTTTTTTCTCGAAAAACCGTTAGTTTGTAAGCAATTCGCAAAAATATATTTTCGTAACTTTTAATAATATCTCCATAACGGTAAAGAATATCGGATAACGGTGAAATATATCGAATAACAGTAAAATACAAAATTATGGCACATATTCTCTTCAATTCATCTCAAGACCACCGAAATCCCGTTAGTTTTCGAGAGAATCCCAAAAAACCGTTTTTTTTAAATAACAGTAAATATCGATAACGGTTTAAGATATCGGCACTCTAAATGGTTTGTCTGAATTCACACTAAATATTGTTGCCAAAAACTCATTTTTACTTTCTTCTACGGAGTATAATAAAGTATTGTATTCATGAAAAATTTCGACCTTTTAATTTTGCCTAAAAAACATTTCCCGATCACTCCTGAGTCGATTGGAGTCATATTTAAAAAATGTCTTTCTGTCTGTCAGTCTGTCTGTCAGTCTGTCTGTCAGTCTGTCAGTCTGTGTACAAGATTTCTCAAAAACTAATAGAGCTAGCGCCATGAAATTTTATAGGCATATTCGGTCCTGGAATGGGACGATCCTATCAACTTTTGGTGGAAATCCGTTAACCGGAAGTATCCAAAATGGCGGTTTTTCAAAAATCGCAATTTCGTTTTTCTCGATTTACTCCTAAACTACGCGTTTTTTAGTGGCCTTAAGTATGACAAAACTTGGAGAAAATAAAATTTCCCACACTTTTGTCTTTAACTATAACTCGATATCTCAACCTGTTATCGAGATAAACCGTTATTTCCAAAAACACAGTTTTTTGCGATTATCTCGAAAACTAGCGGGTTTTTGCTGACTGAATGTATGAAGTGAATTAATGAGAATGGCATTCTGCACAATTTTGTTTCTTACCGTTATCCGTTATCTTTTACCGTTATTGAGATATTTAGATTAAAATATAAAAAAATATATTTTTGCAAATTACTTGCAAACTAACGGGTTCTCGACAAATTAATTTAAGGAAGAATTGGAGATGTTAAAATTTTTTACATTTTTGCATTTTCCCGTAAATTGATATCTTTTACCGTTCTCAAGTTATCTCAAATTTTGTACATTTTTGATATTTTTGAATAAACCAAGAATTTATTGGGAGGTCGTCTTAGGTTGACAATGCGACAGGGCTCTAGCGTAAATTGCGCAGGGTCGTAGATTTTGTAGAAGAAAGTTTTGTGATGACCACAACTGATATTTTTGATTGTTTTCACACTTTTGATGTGTGATTTCCAAACATCGCGTGAACTCTCCATTTTTGAGTGATTTTACTACAAAAAATGTGTAATTTTCAACAATTAAAACTAACTTTGAGCGATTTCACACTAAATTTTTGTGAAATACGGAAAATCCCGATAAACAACATTCTTCCTTTAACTGTTTTTTTTTCTCGAAAACCATCAGTTTGTAAGCAATGCGCAGAAATTTATTTTCAACCTTTTGAGTAGCGCCGTGTGCACTGGACCTTACCTTTGAAAATATTGCAACAAAATTTTAGTAATATCACTACAAACTCCAGTAATAAAAGCACAATTTTTGGTGTGTTTATACCACGGCTGTTGTCCAAATCACAGTAAATCGTAACTAAGCTCAACAACAAACATAATAACTTATTTATGTAAACAAAATAATGAATTCAAGTATACTCAATTGTTTTTTTGTGGTTTGAACTTAAGATTCGATAATTGCCCTTGATGTGGTCACAAACAAGGATCCGTTTACACTAAAACCACTGCCCTTGAGAGCACATAGGACTCGAGTTGATTGTAAACAAAAATCAAAAGTCCAGAAGCAACTTGTAAAGGACTGTGATTTTAAGTGCTACCTTTCCGTATATGAAAATCACCTTAAGTACCTAATATGTAGTAGTATACACTTTAAGCTCCTAATTAGACGAAAACTTAGACCTTTGATGGTTCATAGTTATTAAGTCGCTTCCCCCCACCCCAAATACCGGACGTAATTGCTTGATTTTCCACAAACCCTCGGAAATAATCGATTTCCCAGACCGGGTTATTCCACGGTGGATAGACAAAGAGGGACAAACTGATGATGATCATTAATAAATACCCGAATGTGTCCATTTAACCATGGAATAATTACACAAATCGAACACAAGCGATTTCCTGATTATTATTATCGGGAAAATTTAGGCTTCATTGGGAAAAAGAAAACAAACAAATAATTTTTGGACATTGGGGAAAAGGAAACAAACAAGAAATTCCTCTATGATTTCTCTATATTGAAATTGATTATCATTTACTGACACGTTCTAATAAATACGCTGATGATGGATGACGACTTAATTTCTGTGGAAGCATCTGTAAGAAATCGTAGAAAAAAAAATTCCCTTCATCCCACGTGTCAGGTGTTAAAATGATTCTAGAACCAAATTGAAATTTTTATTCCGAAAACAAAATATGAAATTGGTTTTATGTCAATTTTCACAGACGTTAGCGAAATTAAATCTTTCGTTTTAACTGAATATTTTATCTTTTGTCAACTTTTTCAATTATCGTCAATTTACATGAGCAAATATTTCTTTTATTATTATTAAAATGTCTAGTGCTGTTGACCTTTACGCGAATTACTGTCTTATTTTGGTAAGCTTTGTATACACGACAAAGCCTTGTGTACACGATAGAGAAAATAGGCGAGATATTGCGGACTTGCACTTTCTCTATCTCACTGATATATATACCTTTTTTCTTCATTTGGGATAATACCTTAAAAGTGATTTTTTTATAAACTTTTAAGGTATTATCCCACATAAGTTCAATAATGGTCTGAAAATTGGGAAACTTAAGAAAGCTTTTTAGTTGCGAAAAATTCCGCTAGTGACATTGCGAAAATCTCGCTAGAGACGTGAGAGATTGTGAAAAATCTCGCTAGAGACGTGAGACATTGCGAAAAATCTCGCTAGAGACGTGAGAGATTGTGAAAATCTCGCTAGAGACTTGAGAGATTGCGAAAAATATCGCTAGAGACGTGACAGATTGCGAAAAATATCGCTAGAGACGTGTAAACTCCAATGTAAAGCTCTACCGTAGAGCTCGACACAACCTCTATGAGAGATATTTTAGGCAAAAGTTTTCTAGCGTGTAAACATGGTTTGGCGAAAGTTCTCCGTTGGAAAAATCTCTCTACACTCTATTCAACATGCTGAAAAAGTTGTTAGGACTCTCACGTAGCCATGGAGTAGCAAATTATCATTTGGGTTGAATTCATTCGGTACATTTTCTCATTAATTGTAGCATTCTGACGTTTGCTTGTTATTTAGTGACCATTTGTGAATTTGTGGCAAAGTTTTCTTCAACAAATATTCTATGCAAGCAACTTTTGTGATGAACACCGGATAACGGTAGAAGTCAAAATTGTGGCCTATATTATTCTCTTCATTTCATCCCATACCACCCGTTAGTTTTCGAGAGAATCGCAAAAAAAACTTAATTTTTTAAAATAACAGTGAATCTCGATAATCAAACCGTTATAGTAAAAGACAAAAGTGTAGAAAATTTTATTGTCTAAAACTTTGGCTAAAACACGTAATTTCCGAGAAAATCCTGAAAACAAAATTGCGATTTTTAAAAAGTCACCATTTTGGTCACTTCCAGTTAAAGGATTTTCACCAAAAGTTGATAGGATCGACACATTCCAATATCAAACATGCCTGAAAAATGTTATGCCTCTACATATATCTCGTAGTTTTCTTGTACAGACTGACAGATAGACAGACAGAGTGACAGGCTGACAGACAGACTGGCAGGCTGACAGACAAACTGGCAGGCTGACAGACAAACTGGCAGGCTGACAGACAGACTGACAGGCTGACAGACAGACGGACAGGCTGACAGACAGAAAGACATTTTTGTAATAGTGCCGACCGACAGATTAACAGACCAACAGACTGAAAGACATTTTTGTAATAGCGGTCCAATCGACTCAGGAGTATTCGGGAAATGTTTCTTAGGCAAAATTAATAGGTCGAAATGTTTCATGAATACAACACTTTATTATACTTCATGTAAGAAAGTAATATAGGTTAAGGTAAAATCAAATTCAATTTAGCCCCAGGTTCGTTATAGTAAATCGATTCAAAAAATCTATAGGCACTGAGGCCACAAAAAAAAACACACACACACAAGAGCGAAATACAATTAAAATCCAATGATGACCACAAGATTGTGTGTGGATAATTCGGTCCCAAGCAAACTCTAGGTGCACTAATGGCACCGGTAATTGTTATCTACTTTGTAAAACTTGTAATATAATTGATCCCATCATCATAATTATTGTTGGCATTGTTACTGTTGTGGTGGAATGGTCGATTTCGGTTGCCATATGGACTGTCGGTTCATAAATCACCAACGGTTTATGATGGATTCCTCGATGTCGTAAAGGTCGCAGATGTCCAGTTGGGTTTTGTTTGGTTTACCATTAGTGGCGCGTGATTTGAATGGCATCACCGCTAATGGTCAGCTCCATATGATTATATACCATTTTTCATTTCTAATTCGATAAATGGTCATGGCTAAACTTTTTAATTTTTATGGTCAGAACTTTCTTTGTGCGAAGGTCGATGAATGGCTCGAATGAAACTTTGAAAATTTTGTATCCGGAAATCGAATTTGGACTGGGATTTTGATTTTTTTTTCTTTCTTTTAAAATCTTCAAACACAAATGCGTCGTGGATTACAGAAAACGATAAGAATATTATTTTTATCATATGGGAGAAAGGTAGTTAGAACTTTCGCTCTTTGAGGTAACGCAGAGAAAAAAATAGTAAATCTAACTACTTACTTTATAATGGGAAATAGGGACTAATACTAAAATAGTTTTTTTATAATGGGAAATTGGTACTATCACAAAAATAGTTAATTTTCATTACAAAATAGTTAATTTGAGTTGAAAAAATAGTCAATTTCAATACAAAATAGTAAATTTTACTACGAAGAAGTTAAATTTCTTATAAAAATTGTCGATTTTGACGATTTTTGTAATTAAAATTAACTATTTTAGTAATAGTCACGATTCCCTATTATAAAATAGTTAAATTTACTATCTTTTCTCGCAGTGTCCGCATTTTTCAGAACGTCCATGGAAATTTTTATACTAAGGTTTCTGACGCAAAATTAAAATGGTGGCATGTATTCCGGAGGTCCAATTTTTGATGACTTTGTCGCATAAATTTGGCAGAATTTGCTAGATGTCGTTCGTTATGTTGGCTCTGGGGCATCAATTGTTTGCGGTTTATTGGCATAGACCTGCTATGCTTAAAGCCGTTAAATCTCACGATCTCGGTGGCCAGTTCACGTTGCCGCCGCGCGAGATAACCATGCTCTCAAATCGCTTGTGCATAATGTCCATCGTGGCATGTGCTGTGTGGCATGTAACGCCGTCCTGTTGGAACCACATGTTGTCGATATCCATATCATCCAATTTAGGCCACAAAAAGTTACTTATCATCGATCTGTAGCGCTCGGCGTTGACGGTTATGGCAATACCAGTTTCATTTTGGAAGAAGTACGGACCGATGATTCCCCCAGCCCAAAATCCGCACCAAATAGTGACTTTCTCGGGATGCATTTGGTGCTGGTGTATCTCGTGTGGATTGATATCGCCCCAAATCCGACAATTTTGCTTGTTCTTATATCCATTCATCCAAAAATGAGTCTCGTCACTAAAGATGATTTTTTTTGGCGAGATTTGGGTAAACTTCCAACTGCTCCAGAGCCCATCTTAATTTCCTGCATTAGTTGGATTTTATACGGGTGCAGTCCCAAGATGCGACGCAAAATTCGAAAAGTTGAAGTCGCAGAAAGGTCAAGTTCTTGTGAACGACGAGAAATTGACTGCGTCGGGTTTTCCCGTACACACTCACGCACAGCAGCGATGTTTTCAACAGACCTTGCGTTTCGGTGACGTACGGGTGTTGGCTGATTATTTATCGAACCGATTGACTCGAATTTGGCCACCAAATGTCGAATAGTCGACTCGGTAGGACAGTTGTGGCAAGGATAAAAATCACGTAATGCGAGGAACGTTTCTGGAACGGAGCACTGATTTTGAAAATAAAATTTTATGATTTGCACACGTTGTTCAACGCTATAACCTTCCATGGTGATTTGCCATACACTACTGAACAATTTACAACAAATTTGAGAGATGTTGCTTTAACAACATGGTCGCTATAGCCTAACAAACTTCGAGCATCCTTATTGAAAGACCCTGTACTTGATGAACTTTTGTAGAACATTTCAGAAAAAAAAAATTAAAAAAAAAAAAAAGCAAAAAGAAAATACCGAAAAAATTTTCGTTACGTTTTTCGTTTTTGTAACGGAATTAAATATAACGGAATAATGTTATAACGGAATTTTGAGGAAAACCCCGGTTAATCGTTATTTCGTTGCGTTACGATAACGTTTCCCATCCCTGGTTTTGAGAGAAACAAATATTACAGATAATCGAAAAGCCCTAAAAATGTTCATAGCAAATCATATAAATTCCAGAGTACATATTTTAATTCCAGTATAATCAAATGGAAAGTACACGTCACTATAATTTGATAAACATCAATATTGAGAGATGGCAACAAACTTTTGCCTAAAACAATTGAATTCAAAAGCCAAAAGTTGATTTGGATTTGTAACAAAACAGTCAAAAACGAAAATTAAAGTCTCAAAGTTAATAACCATTTTTATCATCGTTAAATATCGCTCGGTTTTTAATTGTTTAGTAAATTGATATGTAATTCCAAAAGCATTTCGTCATAAAGTTATTTATTATTTTAGACTTTGGGAAATTCTTATAGAAAATTTTTATATCTGACTTTGGAGTTGTCGTGTCAGCTTGTGATAAAGTTATGTTGCGTTTACAGTTTGATAAAACAGAGATAGAGCAGAACAAATGAATGAAAACAGCAGAAATCTTGATAAGAAACTGTCGATTTTTGTCGAAAATTACTTAATGTTCATATAGTGTGAAATTATTGACATATTTTTTTAATGAAATTAGACATAATTTCGAGTTTTTTAAAAGAATTTAAGTTGTAAAACTTTTTAAGTCTTTTGTGGTGCATGTGTACCGAAAGAATTAAGGATTTTGAAATGAAAGCTTCCACAATTGAAATTAAACGCGGCCTAGAAATCACGAAAAATATCTCAGAAACTTCAGCCTAGACCAGGGGTGTTCAACCTTTTAGCCTTCCTGGGACACTCTTTTTTGACGGGGAACTGCAGGGGAATGGTCAGCTGCCATCTTAGGCGCAATGATTTTTTCTATTTTTTATGGAAAAATCATTACGCCTAAGATGGTAGCTGACCATCCCCCTGCAGTTCCCCGTTAAAAAAGAGCTTATGTTCATGAAACTAGAGCAAAATACCTTTCCAATGGAGGTACAACGAAAGTGAAACCCCAACTGGTTCAAAAGTTAGTCCGGGGGCATAAAAAATGTCGAATCCTGCATGGTTCTTTGAGTAAACCCTTTGAAACCGGACCAACTTTTGAATCGATCCAATTTTTATAAGGTTTTCGCCATGCTGTTCGATAAATAACGTGAGAATGTGCTTTTTTGTAAAGAAATTAATCTCCCCCCTTGCCCTTACATTTCGAACCTCAATAACCTCGATATTCTCGATAAGTCGAAATCTTTCTGCGCGTTTCAGGTTCGAGTCATCGAGGTTCGACTGTAATAAATCAGTGAATTGGTAATTATGCACTCAAATAATAACAAAAACCTCGTTCCTATATTAACAAAATTTGTTTTGTTGAATCTCACTAAAATTTTTTTTTTGTTAAATTGATAAAGGAATTGTTTGAATAACAGAAATTTTGCAAATATAAACATTTTTGTGATTTCGACAAATTAGGTATTATTAATTTCATAATTGTTTTATTGATTTGCCAAAACATCATTTGCAAGTTTAGGAATGGTCCAAGTTTGCCCGTTCAATAACTTAGCCTTGCCATTTACGAGAAACGTAACTGTACAAAATTTCAAATTTGTAGCTCAATCCTTTCGAAAGTTATGGTGTTCACGGGCAGACAGACAGACAGATGGACGGACAAGCGGAAATCAAAATCTTTTGTCATTACTAACACGATGGTGTAGTTCAGTTTTGTGTCCGATTATTGATTCGACGCGACATAAACGGTATACTAAATCTAATATAGTCCTATATGAGATATCATATAGAGCAGGGATACGCAACCAGATTTTTTGGCGGGCCAAATGTGAAATTTGAGGTTATACCGCGGGCCGCAGCAAATAAATTTAGAACTTCATTTTTTGCCTTCTTTGTGTTATCCAGGAATCACCACGTGGAGGTGAGGCAGGCGATATTCGTCCCGTTCGCCCAACAGAACAATGACGCAGAACCAAAATTTTTGCAACTAGTAACGAGTGCTTGACCGGTGAAAAATAGTTCGGCGTTATGTGCTAATAATTCAATTTATTTTAATTTTTTTCTACGGGGCAAGCTTGGACGTCACGGGCCGGATCGGAAAGCCTCGCGGACCGTCAGTTGCGTATCTCTGACATAGAGTATAAAAATGTGCCGTATGGAGTGGTTTGGGCCCTATTTCTTTAAAAATGAGGCATGAGCTCGCGTCACAGTCAATGCTGACCGATACAGAAAAATTATCAACAAACAACTGCTTTCGAATTTTTGTGACATTCAAGTTGACGATATTTCAGGATTGGGCTTCGTGTCATACTGCGATCAATACCATCGATTTTTTAAAAAGTCAAAGTTCGATGAAAGAGTGATTTCAAGATAGGAACCTGTAAATTGGCCACCAATAGGGAGATGGCTTGTTTACGTGGGTAAAACAGCGACGATTGACGCTTTGGAAGGCAACATACAGCGAGTTATTGTGGATATACGGCCTCAGATGCTCAAAAAAGTGGTGAAAAATTGGACCGACAGGATGCGCTTTGTAATCATAGATGTCCCGCTAGAATCTACTACTATTTTGGTCCTGGAAAATTCACTACGCACTAACTGAAATCTACTACTATTTTTGGCCCAATCTACTTCCCTCCAAAGGCAAATTGATGACATCACTGTTAGTAGATGTTAATCGTGGTGCTCATATTTCGGGCCTATGAGCACTACGACTGACCACGACATCATTAAATGTTAACCCTTAGAGGCACAGAAAAATAGCAAATATTTTCACCCTTCCGGCACTCGAAAAAAAATTTTTTTTTTTGATTTTTTTAGTGATACCATATTAAAGTATCATACGGCAATGAAAGACGGTTTAATTGGTGGTACAATTTTGATACCACCGTGCAGTATTTGTTGCAAAAAAGGTGGTACATCGCGTGTACCACCAAGCCTTTAAGGGTTAAACGATAAAGAATTATCTTTCAAATAAAAGCATTTTTATATCAAAAGTCAATGTCGTGTTTTGTTTACATTTATTTCCCGGACTCTCTAAAAAAAACCATTTATAAAACAAATTGAAGAGAATTTTTATTTTTACCGCTATCCGCTATATTTTACCGTTATCGAGACGCAGTCGAAACTAGATAAGTGGTACTTGGGTAAGTGGGAAGCCTCTAAAACGTGAGACGGTCCCGTGAGATACCACTTATTAAGGTTCGACTGGATTTTGCATTTAAAAAAAAGTGAAAAATTAAGTTTTTGCAGATTTCTTCCAAACTAACGGGTTTTCGAGAAAAAAGGTTAAGACATAAAAGCACGGCATACAGACAAACAAGGTATGCTGTAAACTTTTGATAGTCAGGTGTGACGTCATTTGTGCCGATTTTTTTAAATTAATTTTTATGTTTATTGATCACTATTTAATGCAATCAGTCCACTAATTTACAAATATCTTATTTAGATCGCACAAATTTAAAAAAAACCACCCAGAATACAAAATTCCTTCTGCACTTGACGAACTAATCGGCACAAGTGACGTAGCAACGAAATGTCAGATTTGAGTTTACAGCATACCTTGTTTGTCTCTATGCCGTGCATAAAAGGAAGATATTAAAATTCTCTACATTTTTGCCTTTACCGTTACTCGATATCTGTCACCGTTATCGAGATATTTTCAATTTTGTGGAAAGAAGAAACTGCGACTTTTTATGTGAACTAATATTTTATTAGGGTATAGTGTAAAATGCGCAGGGGTGTATATTTTGTATAAGAAAGTCACATGCTGTTCAAATCAGATTTTTTTTTCTGAATTTTTGATGATTTCCTGATATATTATTCTTTGTAACTTACAGCTAAAGTTTAAAATTGATTTTCTATTCTCCGATTTTGCAGTAAGCAAATGCAAATAAAGATATTTCTGATAGGTAACTATTATTTATATAAAAACGTTCTTTCCGCACATGGGAATCAATTTCAATAAAAAAACCATAAATAAATTAAATTAAGAACTGGAATTTTTCTACTTGCATGTGCTGGCCGTTAAATCGTTTGAAATTCGATAATTCCTTTAATCTTAGCACAAAACAGTAGGATTTTTTTAATCCCAAAAAATTGTTTATTTAATTGAACGCGTTTTGTTTATCCACATGTGGCGAAGTTTGGTTGGGGATGTGAAAACCAGCGAAACTGTAAAAATTTACACGGTGAGAAGTGTCGGATCTGGACAGCTGATGGCAAAATTTTCGTCTCTTGCCGCCCCGTGACAGTTCAGTCAGTCGGAAAAGCAGAAAAACCACGATATCAACACGTAGCAAGGCAAGCCTCGTCAGCAGACTTCAGAATAAAATGAGGCAGATTGCGGGTGCTCTGCTGCTTTTGAGGCTCTTCTGGTCAACGGTTTTGGTAATTGAATTTGCAGAAATTCAAAAAAAAAAAATCAAGTGTTCCCACAGGAACCGGAGCGGGGCGAAGATAGGACTCGGTTTTTATTGCACTTTCAACTCACTTTTCTTGGGAGATTTTTCTGATTTTCGGCGGTCTCAAATAAACAAAACACTCCAGAATTTTCACACTTTCTGCACTTTCCGCTTTCGTTTCCGTTCAAACTCGCCAGACAACAAAAATCCGGCTCAACGTGATTTCAAAGCAATGAAAATGAGATATTCGCGACACCTTCAAACACTCGACGATATTTTCCCGTGGAGCTGGGATTTAAATTTCTATTTTTTTTATCAAAATTTTTCTACTTTTCCCAGTTAACTAAAAATTTGCACTTTTAGCCTTTTGCACTGAAAATCGCTTAAAGCCGCACAATAAACGCCACAAACACCGGAAAAATGCCGAAAACTGAAAAAAAAATCTCGTCAACCTTTTCGCACGGAACTCTCTTTGAACAATGACCCAAAATTGAATTCTCGCAGTTCACTCGCTACTGAAACTTTCTGTCTCTTTCCCACCAGCTGTCATCGGGCTCAATTGCAGCATTGCCAGCATGGCGTTTTTCCTACATTGATTTCGATTTTTGGTTAGCGTTGCATTTCGTTTATACGCTTTTAATTATGGGGCTCACTTCGGTTATACAACCCTATGTCTACACCTGCATTCTTTCTCTCATGATTTTGTAAGTTGAAGATAGTTATAGCGAAAACAGAATGACGCGTCAAGACGTGCGTAAGCTTTGACATTTCGACGCTTCAAAACTAAAATCTGTGTTTTACTATGGGATAATTGATAATGGCGCTTTGCCTTGATGCTTCAAAGTGTCTTGACGCCTGGAGTAGACCTACTTTCCATTTTTAGACGCGTTGGCGCTTTGAAATTTCAATGAAAATAGTGTTTTGTGAGTATTTTTTTGGAAAATTGAGTGGCAAATGATACATTTAAGGATTAATTTAGAACAACAAGACTTTCTGATGTTCAAGGAGAACATAGAAGTTCAAGGAGAACATAAACCGATATCTCTTTTTGTTCTTCCGACCATTCTGAGCTGTACCTCGGCATTAAAGGGTCTTCCCCCTAAGCTCTGGACAAAAATATAAAAAAAGAAAAAAATAATGAATATTTATGCAATCTAAAATCGAAATTATATGAAAACACGGAACAAGAAAACAAAAAAACATCGGAAATGCACTGGATCATCATGGCCTTCATATAAATAAAATATTTATTTTATAAAGAAGTTGTCCGTATCTCTTTCAATATTTAAGCCTAGTATGCAGTTCGAGTAAAATGAAATTTTAACGCGGTCTCCAAATTGGGACATTAAAACCGAAGTAAAAACTGTTTGTGGAGAAAAAACATTGACAGCCGAGCACACACAATTAAAAAACCACACTCGTTAAGAAAACTGGAAACAGAACCTCTATTATTTTCATCTGTCAAATTTTTACCTCGAATTTAATGTACCGAACAGTTAAAATGCTGGTAAAATCAAGTGGAGACTTTCTACGCCAACTAGTGAGGCAACATTGCAACATGAGTTTTTCACATCATTTTACCAGCGAACTGCGTACCGCTTGGTAAAATTTCTGAGGTTAAATTTAAGCGCAGTGTTAAATTTGTATGGAAAATTTCATTTTACTCGAACTGCGTACTACGCTTCTTGAATTCACCATCATCAATAGTAACTTTTATTTCATGTGCTTTGTCACCGTCGGCGGTGCCATCACAAAAAAAAATAAAGAACACGTAGTTATATGGGGACATAATGGTATCGCCGTCGAAGTTGTGGTCCGGATAATTTTTTATTGCTCCAATTAATTGTACAACAAGAACCATATGACATTTGCTGCCAAAAACAATATTGAGGTTATTTTTACCGTTCTTCCCGTTCCAAGTTCAAATTTTGTGAACTTCTCCATTCGTTCCCTTCCGTCACGTCGATTTTTGGGCACATGTCACTGTAAATTCCATAATAATAATATTTATTGTTACTACACAATAAATTTGAAGATTTTAGGACGCCAATAATATTTTTTAACTATGTCCTGTCTATGCCCTGACGCTTGGCTGCTACTATAATGCCAGGTACAACAGTTTTTTTCTCCAGATTAAAACAGTCTGTAAATAATTTTTCAATTTATCAAAATAACTACGACTTTCCAAATTTTTACCTTTCACGAATGTTTTTGGTTTATATTAACCGATTTCAGTTATTTTGGCAATTATTTGTAATAATGAATCAAATTTTTGAAGTGTTTTGCGCTCGTTTTCCATTTTGACGGCCATTTTTGCACGTCCCATTGATCAATCTCTATATTATAGGCTCTCTAGTGAAATGGTTCAGTTTCACTTTTAGTTTCTTATTAGATGAATGATTTAAATGGATTTGGATTGTGTTTTTGACGTTCCCGATAGTGTAAATAGTTTTCTAAGAAAAAATGCAAAATTATCTATAAATTCAATTTTTTACTAACTAATAATTTTTGAATTTATAAAAAAATAGATAGTAGAAAAAATCCCACGAAACCTATCACAGTTGCTTGGATAAGAAATTTTCTTGAACAAAAAAAAACGAATAAAAAGTAGAAAGTTCGACATTCCCTGATTTTAAGGTACACACGAAGAACAACATTTTAATTTAAGAATAAAATAAGTGAGATTTTGCGAAAAAAAAAACAATTCTTTGATTTGAAAATAACATGAATTCCTATGAAAACGTAGTAGATTTGACGAATTTCCTTCGAGTGAGAAATCTGATAAGTGAGCCACAATATTGATTTTCAAAAATACCTTTTATCACAAATTTTCCTATGCCACCACAGGTACTAAAACACATTTCTGATTATAAATTTTTAACAATAAAAATAGAAACAATTTGAAATTGCTTGGAGTATAAAAAAAAGTTTTTTCCGTTTTTGAAAAATATATTACACAATGTGAGTCACATCGCATCGAAGACTCGGAAATCACACACCGCTACCTGGCAACACCGCTGTGAAAAAGTTTCGTGGTTTTTCGCTTCAGTGCAGTTATCTTCAGTCGAAATCGTCCCAATTTCGGTGAAATTTGGTACTTTTAACTCATTAAATTAGTGAAAAAGTAATCGAGTGAGCAATGGATGAGGAATACGACGCAATTGTTCTTGGCACTGGCCTGAAGGAGTGTATTTTGTCCGGAATGCTGTCCGTTTCGGGCAAGAAAGTTTTACACATTGACCGGAACAAGTACTATGGTGGAGAATCCGCTTCAATTACGCCTTTGGAAGAGCTCTTCACTCGCTTCGGGATGGAGGCGGCGGGCGAGAGATTTGGCCGAGGCCGAGACTGGAACGTAGATTTAATCCCGAAATTCCTAATGGCCAACGGGCAGCTGGTCAAACTGCTAATTCATACGGGCGTCACCCGCTATCTGGAGTTCAAGTCGATCGAAGGCAGCTACGTCTACAAGCAGGGCAAAATTGCCAAAGTCCCCGTTGACCAAAAGGAGGCGCTGGCCTCCGATTTGATGGGTAAGCAGCATATTTGCGAAATTTGAATGCATTTCCATAGGAAAGTCCGATAAATTTCCAAGTCCCGAAAGGCAGGGCGAAAATTTTCCTCCTGTGCCTTTCGAACGGTGATGACGGGACTTCGAATACAAAGAAAATCCGCTTAGTTTTTTTTTTGCTTCGTCACCCCCTCCACCCGCGGAGTGTTCATTTATCTGTCAAAATGACACGTCGTTGCTGTGCGCCGCAGCACTTTCCGCCTTGGTGCGCCTGCCACGACAGAATCTGGAACAGCGTTTGTGGGATGAGTGGGCCACAGGAATCAGGGGTGGGCAGCGTATTTTCAAGTCTCATCCTTCGGAAAAGGGGTGTGAAGAAATTCCTTAAAACAGGGCCACCTCTGTACAGGCAAGAGGGTTACTACTTGGCATTTTCCATTTTCCGTAAGAGACTCATTTCGCTTCACTGACTTCTCAGTTTGGCGAAGAAGTACTCCAACCCAAACTAACACTAGACAAAAAACCCAGCGACCGATTATTTCGGTTTTTTTGCTGCCACTTGCAATCGCGGTAGCTTAAATGGCGAATTTCTGGAGTTTTTTTTCGGCAGATCGTTCGCCTCGTGGAGTTTTGTAGTCTGATTGGCGGCAAGTGAGGTATTTTTGGGCCCCATTCTTCTGTTTAGTGGTTCACCTCTTCCTGCACCGCACTGTGACTCATTCAGTGGGATTTGGGCTGGTTTTCCCCCTCTGCCGTCTCTTGTGGGCTCCATCCATCTTTGCCTATTACGATCCTACCTGTGTGTATCCATCAACCTAGCCGGGGCCCAAAATTAAAAATTTTCAATGCAAAAATTACATTTTACCGTTCACTTGGCTCAGCTTATTGAACTTAATTCTCTGATTCTGGTTTATTTCGTTCGGTGGTTCGCTGTTTGCTCGCTTTCTTCTTCATCTCACACTTTAAGTTTCAATCTTTTTCTCAGTTCAATAATATACCAAGTATCCAACTATCTTTCGATATGCCTTTGTATCTACGCGTGTATTTTCAACGTTGTATCTTTTAGCAGGTAGTAATTGTTCCAACAATTGACTGGCTCAAAGAATACTCCGTCAGAGTGATATTGTGCGAAAAAGAAGTTCAATTACTTTGACACTGATTTGCATTTGTTCGTTTTATTTCATTCAATTTTATTCTATCTCTTCATATCTCACAGAAAATTGCCAATTTTTTACTAGTTCGCTTTTTTGTGTACTGATTTTTTTCTATGCAGTAAAATTTCTTTAATGCGGAGTGAATTTTCCAAGAAAGATAGTTTCCTACAGTGGACCTCGTTTTTGTCATGAACTCCACGGTTTTATCACCAAAATATTAACTTTTATAGTGTAAATATGATATAAACATAACCATCGAAAATCTGTAGCCTTTAAATCAGGGGTGTCCAACCTTTTAGCTTTCCTGGTCCACATTGGGAAAAGACGAGTTATATGGGACCACAAATAAAATATACTAACCCTAAAGATAGCTAATTAGTAAAAAACCTAGAGTATATACATACTTAGTTAACAATTTTAATTAATTTAAACTTCATTAATGCATAAAGTTTGTAAATTTATCAGTTTTTGTAGGGCCATATTCAAACACGTCCTGGGCCGCATGCGGTCCGCGGGTCGCGCTTTGGACAAGCCTGCTTTAAATAGTTTTATCTTTAATCTATTGTATATACAGTGAAACCTCTACAGGGCGAGTCACAACTACTGTCATCAAAAAAAAATGCTGTAAAAAATAAAATAATGTACGGATTTCAAAGAGTAATTTATTTTTTGTTTAGTCATAAAAAAAATTAATAATTAATTGCGCAGCTGAAATCTTTCTCCTTTCTCGTTAATGGTGAGATGTAAACGTTTGAAAAATGTATTGCACCTGGCACGCACTATTTTCTGTGGCATTTCATCCCATATATTTACTAATGCTTCTTGCCGTTTTCTTTGGTCCACTTGTGCGGAGAATTTTTCATATACTTGTCTCGCTAAGCCGTTTTATAGTCCGGAAGATAAATCTTTCATTGATACCAACATCTCTAAGGCGTTTAAGGATTGCAGGATCTCTTTCCAGCCTCCTAATGAGCAGAATTCATTGCGAAAATCAAGGTTTTAAAACACTCAAGCGTAATTTCGGAGTAAATTTCAAAAAACGAATTGCGATTTTTAAACGGGTTACTTTCGGATCTTCCCATAGCATTCCACGACCAAATTATAAAAAATCATGGTTCGAGCTCCAGTACTTTTTGCGTAATCTTGTATACAGACTGAGACTAACAGACTGAGAGACTAACAGACTGACAGACTTTTTTGTAATAATGCTCCAATAGACTCAGGAAAGTTTTAGTCAAAATTCTGTGGAAATTCGCCAAACCTTGACAACTACAGATTTCAAATTTTACAGCTTTCAAATTTTCAACGAAGCCATTTTTGAACTGATAAATTTTTTTTTCTTTTGCTGATTATTTAAAAGTTTAAAGTAACGTTGAAAATAAATTTCTTATTGACGAACAAACTGGAAATTTTATCATGTTATTTTTTTGATATTTTTAAATTGCTTTGTTGAAAATTTCTAAAATGTGGTTATCAAGTTTTGGCAAATTTTCTGAGAATTAAGCGGTCGAATTTTTTCACGAACTATAAGAAAGGAAAAGAGCGTCACAATCGGTGAATTTTTTTTTAAATTAATTTGTTTATTTGCGGGCTCATCGAACTGAGTTGATTGATATATGTCCTGCGGGGCTCCATTCTAATTTCAAAAACTTTACGTGATTATAATATATATTACTTTTTTTTGTATGTAAGAAAGGTAAGAACGAACTTGTCAGTAGAGATTCGAACTCGATTTCTGAAAGTCAATAAGACGGAAATTCATTCACTCGACTCACCATGTTATCAGTGCATTTCCGCTGTTAATTTTGAAGATCTGCTAAATTTTGAATAACGAAAATATCGGAAAGTACCATTCGTCGAACACCGCACAAGGATGAGAGTTCGTCGAAACGCAGCGAATTAACACTGGATTGCCCAAGGAAGTCAAGCAGTCAAAATAACTGCTTTTGGCAATATAGGTATAACACATATATACCGGAAATGAAGGAGGGAGAGGTAACTACAATTATTAATAAACGCATTTATATGTTGTACAAAAAGTCACAAAATGCTAACAAATTGTGTCATTATATACATAATTGTTTTTCTGATTGAAATTAAAAAGCAGTCAAAATGACTTGCTTGGGCAATCTAGTGTTAAAGAATAAAAATTCAGGGTCAAATTTTACTTTAGGGGCGCGGTTGACTAAGATCTTCATATTTTTTTCCTAGCTTTATGGGGTCAAATGGATTTAAAAAAGCTCGGCCATAGGGGGGAGTCGGGAGCCCCCCAAAGTTTTTTCGCAAAAACTACAAACGGCTATAATTTGTTTGTTTTTTTTTAAAACAGATTTTAAAACTGTAAACGCCAAAAGGTGTCCCTCAAAGAGTTTTTTCCAAAAAGTTTTTGTTTGCCCCCACCCAATACAAAATACGCTTACGGCACTGAAAACAAAAAAATTTTCTAAAATGTATTTTTTTTGGACTCCGGAGCTCTCAAATGCATTTTGAGCCACTTTTGTATTTTTGGGGTCAGTGACCCCCTAACCCCCGCCTTCTGAAATGCGTTAATTTGACATTCATTTCTTTGGATTTAGGAACTCATAAAAAGCCGTTTTGGACGATTTTTATATATTGGGGGTCCTGGTGCTCCGACTGCCATAGTCGTTTGTAGTTTTTGCGAAAAAATTTTATTTTTTAAATCCATTTGACCCCATAAAGCTAGGAAAAAATATGAAGATCCTAGTCAACCGCGCCTCTAAAGTAAAGTTTAGCCAAATTCAGATTAGAGAATAACAGTAGTTATGTTTCAGCAAATGTCAAGCATTTAAAACGTTGAGATTCATAAGTCTACAGTATTTTGCATACATTCAAAAAGTTCTGTGACTCATCTTCAGTTATCTAGTCTTTGGTAATATTCAGCAAAAAAACTCGAAATTTTTGGCGTATTTCAAATACATAATTGTGGTCACTATACCCGATGTTCAGATGACATTAAACGGGTTGCTAGTTGACTAAAGATTGCATCTAGGGTACAAGAAAGAAGTTCTCAACTAGTTTGGCGCTAGTTAAAAAAGAGCAACATTCTAGTTGTTGCCTACTTGTCAGCTACTGTCAACTAGCCTTGTGTCAACTGGGCTCATATTTGGGAAATTAAAAATACGGTTGTTAATTTTTTTTATCGGTCCTCGAAAATATGAAGCATTTTTCAACCCTACTTCATTTTATTCGCAATTGAAGCGTTTTTTGATTAACGATTTAAAAATCGTTTCGAAAAAATTTATTTAATAATGCCGGGCTTGTTTAAAAATTTTGATACAAATTTTCCATACGGTGATGAGTTTTTCTCTTTTAATCGAATTGATTTTATGTCATCAAATTTCACAAAGCTATCAAGAAGAGACAATTGCGGAGCAAATAGAAACATTTACATTTGTTGATAAGACAAACCATGTTGTCTGCTTGCAAATGAAATAATAAACAAATATTGTTGATTGAAATTATGATGTTTTATTATCATGAAGACAGAATGCTGTTGTTTTTTCACCCATAATGCAATCATAATTTGAAAAATACATAAATTCGTGTCTGTTTTAGGGTTTTTTGTTTGCAGTTGGGGATCTCTTTGTCTTTGAAGAATTTGTTTCCGCTGTACTCGCTCAACTTATAAAATTCGTTATCTAATCGCATGTTTTTTTTATATTAAAATATGTAATGTGCTTTTATATCAATTTTTTTTAATTATTACTGGAGTGGAAGGGGATGTCAATCTAAATTCACTTTCTTACGCGAAACCATGGAAAGCAGTGTTGCTGACATCACACGCAAAAATTTGATAAAAAATATTTCAAATTCCATAAAAGTTCAAGTTATTTTGGTACTATTGTTTTGTTTAGACCGTAATTTGTGTGATTTTTAAACGTTTTTTTTATAGTTGCTGTCAGAGCTTACGGGAAGACTTTTTAATGCCGAAGCACAACTCAGGATTTTATTTAGCTTGCCCTCGTATCTGTCTGTGTGTTTGTTTGTCTGTGTCAAATCTTGGAATCTAATTTTGACTCACTTCCACTCATGCGATTGACTTAAAGTTTTGCATACATACGTAGGTCCGACGACAATACAATATTTTCACTACTTCGTCCTTGTAAGGATAAGGGAAAGTCCTGTAAGGATAACGTGCTTATCTTTTCCCGCAAATAATCCGGGAAATATCTCATCTGGGGGTTTTTTGGTATTGCTGAATCCGATTATGGAGTTAAAAAGTCCGCAAGAATATCTCAAAAGCCAGGATATATTCAAATACTATAAAGTATAAAAAAGCGCGGCGAAAAACAGACGTCTTTTTGGATTTTTGGTCATACTAATCAAATACAAAATGACTAAAATAATAGCCACAGACATAATAATAATAGCCACAAATCATATCATACTCATCATACTAATATATAAAAAAAAAATTTTTCTAAAAAAAATAAAACCGACTTTAAAAAAAAAACTGAAAAGAGAAAAAAGCACTAAAAAGAAAAAAATAATTTCAAACTATGTCCATTAATAGCGTATTTGAAATTTGGCTTTTTTGGAGTGGCGTTAAATTTACACTAAATAAAATCGTTGTAAAATTTCTATTGTAAGAGCCGTGTCTATAGTTAATCTGTTTGACAACAAAATGTTTGGAGTCGATCTTAGTTCTTAGTTAGCCTTAAGGGTTAGAAAGTATGTAAACGATTAGCCTTAAGGGTTAGAAAGTATGTAATTTATTTTAGTTGCAAATTTAACGCCACTCCAAAAAAGCCAAATTTCAAATACGCTATTAATGGACATAGTTTGAAATTATTTTTTTCTTTTTAGTGCTTTTTTCTCTTTTCAGTTTTTTTTTTAAAGTCGGTTTTATTTTTTTTAGAAAATTTTTTTTTTATTTCGAACGTTTTTACCCAAACAGCATCGAAAAGTACGGGAACATGAGATTTGTTCTTTGCGACTTGAAAGAGTAGAAATTTACACAATCGGGATTAAAAATTTACACCTATAATTCACATCCGCGTAAAAGAAGCGAAAGAAGTGACGAGCACGATCTTTGGGGCAACATTCGCTTCATGAAAATCCTGCGGCGATAGAGCAGCATTTGATGGTTTTCGGGCCGAAATAGTGATTGGCTGTGGAGCCTGAACGTCAGTTTAATTTTGAAGAAGCGTGTGATGGAAAAAGTGACGAAACTGCTACCACTAAAGTTTCATTAAAGCTCCCCGTCTGAGAAACACCAAAAAAAATTGATGCCTTCAGCCGCCATATTTCTCACTGACGTTTGATGAAAACGATTACGTTTCGAGAATTAAATTTCTTATTTCAGGCGAATGACTGAAGGATATTGCATAAAAAGTGGATAGCAGACATTTTTGAAACAGCGCAATTTTATTGGCATCAAAATTTTATTGCAAAAGAAAAAATAAATTTGACCGGTAAAATAAAATTAAAGAAATTTTTCATTAAAAACTAAATAATTTGATGGCCCATTAAAATTTGTTTAAATTTCAGATCCAATATTGCCGAAAAATTTTAATGGCAATTAAAATCACGACATGCAATCGGAAGAAAAGTCCATTATAAAATAATACTCCACAAAAGTTTCCATTAAATTGTCGCCATTAGATTTTTCTCGTTCGTCTTCTGCTTACGTTTTTATTTGTTCATCTCTGTTTAATAACAAGCATCCGAGGGAGAAAGAAAACCCGCTCGATGATTTGTGTAATTGTGTGATATAATGCCGTCAGATGACGCTCGCGCATGAGGCAACTAATTACGTCCCTGTCGTTATAATTGCGACGTAGCAAACCGCAGAAAAGTGTTCCCCACTATGTGTGTCGTTGCGCGTCTCATACGCACGACTAAGGACGTGTTTTCTACATAAATTGCTTATCGCCGTGATCTGCATGGTGACGAACTATGGGGATAAACATCATATTTGCTGCCTAAAATGCTATTTGGGTAGTTTCAATTTTTATACCCGTATGGTGAAACCAAAGGGTATATTAACTTTGCCTTACCGTTTGTAACGCCAAGATCCCGTCATCGCACAAAAAAATGAATTACACCAGTGTGTTTAGAATGATAAAAATATTTAATTTTTGAATGTCCGTCCGTCTGTCCGTCCGTCTGTCCGTCTGTCCGTCCGTCCGTCTGTCTGTGGCGCGGATTGCGGGCGCACGGATTGAGCTAGAGACTTGAAAGTTTACACAGATCCGTTTTTCGTAAAATGCGAGGCTAAGTTCGTTAATGGGCAAAAATGGACCATTAGGGGGGTACCCCCCATACGAACGAAATCGTTTTTTGTGAATATCTCAAAAACGGTGCATCTTATCAAAAAAGTCCAAGAACAAAAGTTATTTAGGATATGATTCTACATAAAACTCCCATACATCAAAATCCGAGTGGAATAAATTTTAAAAAATCTTATTGGAAAGTTTGACTTCAAAGTGGAATTTTGGTATAACTGTTCGAATTTTGATACGAATATCACCATACGGGTCTCCAATGATTGCCAGATTGGCAATTATAGCTTTTGTTATGTTTAATATAGGTAAAATTACAAAGGGTTTGAGGGGATAAGTCCGCAGATGAGAAATATATAAAAGAATCTTCCAAATATTGTACTGAACACAATACAAAGAATTTTACTCGATATCCCAAGCAGGGAGGGGTTTGAAGGGGTAGGTTAACACGGGGGAAATATATAAGAGAACCTTCCTTGTGTTGTACTGAACACAAGGCCCAATTAACCATAGGGCTAATTGGGCTACAGCCCAGGGGCGCCATCGATCTGAGGCGATGAAATTTTGATTGCTTTTTT
The DNA here is from genome assembly GCA_964034945.1 of Chrysopilus asiliformis. NCBI lineage: Eukaryota > Metazoa > Arthropoda > Insecta > Diptera > Rhagionidae > Chrysopilus > Chrysopilus asiliformis. The sequence continues at coordinate 48,447,591 of OZ035960.1, forward strand.
TTTAATTTTCTTTATATTTAGCGTATCTGTAATTTAAGTTAGTACTGTGTTTTGAATTAAAGAATATTTTAAAAAATGAAATTGCATTTTTACAATAAAACTATGTAAGGGTGCAAAATTTTATTTAGCCCAGGGCGCTCAAACTTGTTAATACGGCTCTGACTGAACACAACGTAAAAACATAACAAAAGCTATAATTGCCAATCTGGCAATTATTGAAAACCTGTATGGTGATATTGGTATCTTAATTTGAGCACTTGTACCAAAATTACACTTTGAAGTCGAACTTTCCAATCAGATTTTTTAAAATTTATTCCAATCGGATTTTGATGTATGGGAGTTTTATGTAGAATCATATCCTAAATAACTTTTGTTCTTGGACTTTTTTGATAAGATGAACCGTTTTTGAGAAATTCGGAAAAAACGTTTTCGTTTGTATGGGGGGTACCCCCCCTAATGGTCCATTTTTGCCCATGAATGAACCAGGGTCCAACCAGGAACTTTCTCTACAACTTTCTCTTTGGGATGACCAAAATCGGTCCACCCAATAAAAAGTTAGGCGTGAACATACATTAAAAAAAAAAAAAAAAAAAAATATTCAGGTGGAATTGAGAACCTTTTCCTTTTTGGAAGTCGGTTAAAAATGAGTTGGTGTCTGTCTGTCTGTTCCTCTTTCACGCAAACACGGCTGAACCGATTGACTTGAAATTTGCCATGAGTGTCTGTGGTAGTTCTGGTTCCAACATAGGCATACGGAAATGTAGCGCGAGGGGTAGGGGGAGTAAGGGGAGAGGGTAAAGTGATTTCGAAACTTAGTTTTTGCGCTATGTTACTCTTTCGCGGAGAAACTACTGAACCGATTGGCCTGAAATTTGGCATAGATGTTCGTCGGGGGTCCAGCCCCAACATAGACCCATTAAAAAGTTTTTAAGTTCTTTCCGGTTTTCTTCGTATTCTAAAACTTAGACAAAAAACTTAACCCGGCAACGACGGGTATGCAAGCTAGTATAATAATAATAGCCACAAATATAATAATATCTACACATTCTAAACATTCATCGAATCATTTGTTTAAGTGAACACAGTCGCATCGATTATGAAAAGCCGATTCTCCAGTCTAGCTGGCGTCGGTGTTCCATAAATATGTTTCTTTTAGTATGCGTGTCTTGGGTCTTAGTAAAGGCGGTGACCCCAAAATGTCTTGGCGGTCTACCGGTCGATCGCGATCGACTTAATGCCCACCCTTGCTCTATATGATACATCATATAGAAGTATATTAGATTTAGTATATCGTTTGTAATGCATCGAACCAATCATCGGGCACAAAAATTAACTCCACCAGGTTTTTATGGGAAGATAAAAGATTTTGATTGTCCGTCCGTTCGTCTGTCCATTCGTTTGCCCGTCCGTATGTCCGTCCGTCCGTATGTCCGTCCGTCCGTCTGTCCGTCCGTGAACACCATAAATTTCGAAAGGATTGAGCTAAGGACTTGAAATTTTGTATATTTACGTGCAAACGAAACAGTTTTAAGCGATTCTTTCGAAAACGATGAGTCGTATTGAAAAATTTATGAAGACAAAATGTTTTTAAGAATAGGATTTTACATAACTCAACCATACATTAAAATCCAATAAGACAACTGCTTCCCCCCTCTCCTATACAAATGGAATACTTTTTCCCTGTTTTCTCGAAAACGTTGCATCGTATCGAAAAAGGTCAAATTTGTTTAGAACGTGATTTTACATAATTTATTTATACATCAAAATCCAGTTGGACCACTCCTCCCCTCCCCCATACAAATTGACTAATTTTTTTTCTATTTTCTCGAAATCGATGAGTCGTATTGAAAAATTTATTAAGGTAAAATCTGTTTAGAATATGATTTTACATAACAAATTGATTTTTTTAAATAAACATTTCGTCTGTCATCATATAGAGTACTAGCTTGCATACCCGTCGTTGCCGGGTTAAGCTTTTTGTCTAAGTTTTAGAATACGAAGAAAACTGGAAAGAACTTAAAAACTTTTTAATGGGTCTATGTTGGGGCTGGACCCCCGACGAACATCTATGCCAAATTTCAGGCCAATCGGCTCGGTAGTTTCCCCGCGAAAGGGTAACATAGAGGAAGAGCTAAGTTTCGAGATCACTTTACCGCCTCCCCTTACTCCCCCACCTCTCGCGTTACTTTTCCGTATGCCTATGTCGGAACCAGAACTACCAAAGACACTCATGCCAAATTTCAAGTCAATCGGTTTAGCCGTTTTTGCGTGAAAGAGGAACAGACAGACAGACAGACACCAACTCAATTTTATATATTAGTATGATTTGACGATTGTGACCCCTGGCAATTGTAGCTTTTCTTGTGTTTCTAAATAAAATTTGTTTTATTTTTTTTTTTTGCTTAAATTTTACAAAGAACAGAACGCATCAATTCTATAGTAAGTACCAAATCCTAAAAGCGTTGGATAGATTAGTGTATAAGTAAACATTAAAGATATTTATTGTTTACTACCATCAGCAAGTTTTTCAAAATTTTATAGCCGTCATTGTAAGCGTATGTCCCACGTACCTCGTTGTCCTAAACCATTATGTTTTTTTTGTGGTAAAAAACTATCCCGATGCTAGTGTCGACAGCGTGTAAAAAAATATATTGCTTTCTACCCAAGACGTCATATTCACTTAGGTTTCCATGGTTTTCAGTAAAACATGCAGCGATCTGTCACAAAAGTTTCACTCGAACTTGGTTAGCAAGAAATCGGAAAATTTACTCAAGGAATGTTTTTTTTTGGTTCGTTTTTTTTAAATTTGCTAAGGACTGAATAAAAATTACTTGCAACCTATCACATCTCATGCATTCTTACTCTGTTGGTGTATAAATATTTAAAATTTGCTAAGGTCTGATTAAAAATTAGTTACAAACTATTGCCTCTCGAGGATTCTTACTTTGTTGGTGTATAAATATTTAAAATTTCCCATCTATATATTTAATCTTATTTAAAAAGCAGTTATAATTCTTTGTGCATTTCTTTTTTAAATTTCAAGGTATGTTTGAGAAGCGTCGCTTCCGCAATTTCTTGATATACGTACAGGACTTCAGGGAGGATGATCCAAAGACCTGGAAAGATTTCGATCCAACGAAAGCAAACATGCAGGCGCTATACGATAAATTTGGGTTGGATAAGAATACCCAAGATTTCACCGGTCATGCTCTGGCCCTATTTAGAGATGATGAATATTTGAATGAGCCGGCGGTGAATACAATTCGTAGAATAAAACTGTATTCTGATTCATTGGCCCGCTATGGCAAATCGCCATATCTCTATCCAATGTATGGGCTTGGCGAATTGCCGCAGGGTTTCGCCCGTCTATCGGCCATCTATGGTGGAACTTACATGCTAGATAAACCAATTGATGAGATTGTTGTCGGCGAGGGTGGTAAAGTAGTTGGCGTACGATCTGGTAATGAGATCGCCAAATGTAAACAAGTATATTGTGATCCTAGCTATGTACCAGATAAGGTAAATATTGAATTGAATTATTTTCAATGTATATTAAAAATTAAATTGATTTCATTTTAGGTACGCAAAAAGGGCCAAGTGATCCGATGCATTTGCCTACTTGATCATCCAATTTCTAATACACGTGATGCTCTATCAACTCAAATTATAATTCCTCAGAAGCAAGTCAATCGTAAATCCGATATTTACGTATCGTTAGTGAGCTATACCCATCAAGTGGCAGCCAAGGGCTGGTTCGTTGGCATGGTATCAACTACTGTTGAAACGGACAATCCTGAAAATGAGATTAAACCAGGTCTCGATCTACTTGGCACAATTGTTCAAAAATTCGTTTGTGTTTCGGACTATTATGAGGCAATCGATAAGGGGCTGGAATCACAAATTTTCATATCAGAATCGTATGATGCAACAACTCATTTCGAGACAACATGCTTGGATGTATTGGACATTTTTAAGCGTGGAACTGGCGAAGAGTTCGATTTCTCGAAAATCAAACATGAGCTGGGCGATGAGGAACAGTAAAAAGTATTTTGCATCAAGCAAACTTACACGAAACAACCAATTTCAAATTGATAAAGAAAAATATACATTAAAAAAAAAGAAGAAAAATAATTGATGATTCTTAGTATGGGTTAGGGAGAATGCGAGGTTTATTCGTATCTTTGTCGTTTCTTTCCAATAAACAAAAGGAAATATAGAAAAAATCAACAAGAAGAATAATAAAATAATTAAAAAAAAAAAAGAATTTTATACAATTTTTCCTTAAAAATATTTTTATCTTTTGATTTAATTGCGATTTAATTCCTTGTTTTTTTTTTTTTGCTACGAGTAACAGAATATTACATATTTAAGCAAATTTTTATATATCTTTGAATTTTATTCTATTTTTTTTTTTTGCAAAACAATATATATATATTTTAAAAATGAGAAACAAATTTTAAATGTATTAAAAAATTGATTAAAATATAATGGAAATTATTTAATGGATAGAGAGTAGTGAAGAGATATTTAGATGTTAAACCGCATCGTGTATCCAATTTCAATTAATCAATTTGATTTTATATAAATATTATTGGAATTTATTTAACAATTGCGATATTTCTTTGGATATTCTTATATGTATATGTTTAATAGAAAACAAAACATCTTTGTGGTCGAAAATGTCTATCGCTTATAATTCATATGCATAAATATTAAAAACATCATATATTTTTATATTTTCTTCGTATGCTCATCTGAAAAGGTTTTTCTTTTGTAAAAATATTGGTCCCAGTTTAAATAAAATTTCCTAATTTTTGAGAAAAGATGAAAAATCAGAGAAATTATTCAATTTGGTCGCTGTGTGAGAGGAATGTTTACTTCGAATTCATATTAAGTTGCTATCAGGGGCTTTCCATAAAATGCGTCACACATTCTAAAGAAGGGGGATTGCGATCGTTTGACGACGATATTAATTTTAAAAAAATTTAGCGCGACGTATTTTATGGACAGCCCCCAAGTGCGTTTAAACTAGAAATTTGTATTTATTTTCATAACTCGTAAATGATCGTATTGACGGTCGAAATTTCAGTTAAATTGGCAAAGAAATTTTTGTCCAACTCAGGCGAGTTTATTCATAAAAATTTGGATAACGTAATTAAGTTAAGGTCAAACTAAAGATTCTTTATTTCATTGGTAAGAACATGATTCTAACTGCCATTCTAACTGCCAATGATCGTTTAATGCGCTAATTACATCAGTTATCATTATAAATACATTTTCTGTATTCAAAAGTCCAACTCAAATAATATTAATTAGTAACGAAAAAGTCGATGTCACGGCTTAAAACTAGAAAAATTACGAATTTATGACTAATAGAGAACCTTTTTTCTGCATTGCTGTAGTCCCTTCCTGTCACTGAAGTTGATAATTGCTTTCTTAAACGAATAATAAATGAATAAAGTCTGAATCAACTCAGTGGGAAAGTCTTAATAGGAATCAAACTGCTTTGATTTCTTGTGTTAACATTCCAATTAAAAAAGTAGACAACATTTCTGTGGAGAAATTTGCGTTTAATCTAATTAACAAAAAAAATGTAGAATACATCTAACAAACCGTCGTAATTTTGTCATATGTTTATCATGATTGGCGGTGGAATTACTAACCCGGCCTTTACACGAGACTGTAAAGTCTGTCAGTAATACAGACTCCAAATGTCAAAATACTGACAATGAATTAGAAGACATTTAGCAAACTGGCAGTCAGTTCATTTTCAAAATGACTTCGTTTGCAACACTCGTATTCCAGAGGCATGGATTTTGATCGTATGCTTCTATTATTTTAATTATCTCGTTCCTAGTTAGTCTTCTTTCGCCAGTCTGAGAGTTCTAAAAGTTAAAAAATGAATTTAAAAAAGTGAATTCATAATAATTTAATAGATTTACCTCAAATTCTTCATTTTCCGCCATCTTAGAAGTCTGAAATGTCAAATTACTGGCATGTCTGTACTGACTACAAAAAAGTCCCGTTAGTACAGACTTGTCAGTGCCAGTAAGCATTTACACGTGTAAGGCCGTGTAACAGGAGGGTGCATTTAAGAAAACTTCAATTTTAAACGTTTTATTTTTCCATTGAATCTTGGGTAACTCGAAGTCAACATAATTGGCTAAACTACGTAACAGAAGATCTAACAGACGTCTTCTACCGGCGCTCATAAAGTTAATTGACGTAGACTGACAAAAACTGATAAATTTTATCACTTTGTTTTAATTTAAACACATTTTTCATCAGATTCGATTCCAGCATATAGGACGGTATTTTTCTGGCGCATTGGAAGTTTTTTTATACCAAACGGAAGCTTCAAAAAACGGCCAAACGTTGAGTTACTTTTTTCTTACAACTGTGAAGCTTTCAGTTTAAACGTGTATTTAAACTACAAACTCAAAAAAATAATATGCGGTGTAGTTTTTGAAGGATTTTTCCTGTGACACTTTTTTCTCAAAAAAAAACTGCTAGCAGCTTTTCTTCTGTTATTTTTCGCTTACAGAACATGTTTTGCTTTTATGAAATGGTATTTTTGAAATGTAATATAACTTAAAAAATCCCTTTTGGAATATGATTTCTGTTCTTACCTCACAAATTTCTGTCTCGACTAGCTGGAACCGACCCGGCTTTACATCGTTTAGATTTGAAAATTGATTGAAATGTGCATATTGTCCAGCTTCGTATTGAGATTAATTTTGGTAGAATTAATACTCGCATGATGTCCATATTTTTAAAACAGCTTGATAGGTCCGTTTGAAAGAAAACATTTCAATAAGGAGAACGTGAAAAAAGGCAACTAAAAGTTCTACTCCCCCCACCCCATCCCAACAATTGTTTTTGACTCCTAAAAAATAATTTCAACCTCAAGTGTTCTTTAACCTATATTTTGGGTATTCATGAAACCAGGGCAGCAATCATGTATTCCGACGCGTCTCTTTCTTTCGACTTCGACGCAGCTTTTAACAGCTTCAAATAGTCAGAATCACGTTTCGATTCATAGTGACGATTCCGCGAAATTTCAAGCTGCAGATATGGCGAAGTCAAGAGTTAAAAGCTGCGTCGAAGTCGAAAGACAGAGACGCGACGGAATACATGATTGGTGCCCAGATAAAATAACCGATTGCGCTTTTGCAAATTTTTAATGGGAGTATTTCTTAAACACGCTTCAAATAATTTGTCAAAATTGGTCAACTGTTCGGTAGTTCTCTCAGCAGCCACAAAATTAGAAGTTGGAAATGTCGAAACTCGGTGAAACATTAAAATATGGAAACAAATGGCACAAAAGAAATTCTAAGGCACTTGGCACACCGAATGCGAATTCGCACCGCATTGCGAAAAAGTTCAAACTTACCAAGCGATCTTATATTGTATGTAATCTACATGAGTTCTAATTTTGCAGAGAATGCAATTTTGGGGAGACCGCATTGTTACGTAATACAAAATTAGAGCTCGTTTAGATGACATATGATATAAGATCGCGTGGTAAACTTGAACTTTTTCGCAATGCGGTGCGAATTCGCATTCGGTGTGCCAAGTGCCTTATGGTTACAGCTGAATTTTACAATTTCTCGGAATTTTCGTATTTGACGTTTGCGTAAGTTTACGAGATAGTTTGCACAATAAAATTTTCGCGTAAACAAACGAGGGTTGCGTAAAAGATTTCCCGTACAAATTTTGACAGTTCATTTACGAGGTGGTAAACTTATGCGGTTTACGAGGTGGTCTACTTATGCGGTTTACGAGGTGGTCTACTTATGCGGTTTAAGAGGTGGTAAACTCATGCGGTTTACGAGGTATTTCCGAAATCTCATGAATACCCATATTAGTTCAACAACGAAAAGATAGTTTAGAAATACGTCGATCAATACCTGCTCTATGGAGATAAATTTAAATATTCCATTGAAATTACTTTTTTCCTAAGCATTAATCCAATAAATACTCGCTTTTTGCGCCATAAGCTGGACAAATATCAGTGTGGCTATTGTTTACTTCTAAACTAGAAGTTTTTGGGCAATAAATGTTAAAAATGTGCTTTTAATCTATGCTTTTCCTTCAAATAGAAATAAAAAACTGCTAATAAAATGGTAGCTTTGTTTTGTTCTCGAAGCTGGTGATGCATGAAAGTTAAAATCTAAACGATGCAAGAATCCGCTTGCTCACATAGTCGCCATTTTGACGAATTAACATTTCTTCAATTCTCTGCTTATATTTAATAAAAAACTACAAAGAACTCAACAAATCTAATAGATAATATTGATGAAAAGAAATTTAAGACAATTGCTTCAAAAGTAGAAAACATCGAATTGATATTTTCCTCGAAGGATAGAAAATTCCCAAAAAGAACAATGATATAAATGAAGACATTTATGAAATAAAAATTGATACATTTATAAGCTTATTAGGATTATAAGTGAATAAGAAAAAAAATCTACAATATAAAAAATAAATAATTAAATGGTTGCAAACATCATCCACGCTTTAAAAATTTCCCATATTTTTTTCTATTTTGATTTGGGTTCTTCACACTTTTTTTTCAATTCCAATTTAATCAAGTATAAAAAAGAATTTTTATAAAAAAAAAATAAACTATAATTATATCATAATAAATATATTATATATATATATACATCATACATATTATGCTAAATTGATACAACAAGAAATTTAATTGAAATACTATGAGTTTATAAAAAGTAAAAAGTATATAAGTAAATATTAAATTGAAAAAAAAAATGAAAACAAGAAAAAAAAAATAAGTAAAAAAATAATCTTAAGGCTGTTGTTTTATATGTGAAAACAAGGAACAAAAAAAGTTAAAAAAATATTAGAAAATATAAATTTTTCTGCTTGTAAGAAAATGTTTAAAAAAAATGATTATGAAATTAAGGAAAAAACCCCAAGTAGACACCAAAAAATCGCTGAATAACACGATCCAATAGAAAATGTTTAGTTCTCCAATAGTGGTTTCTAATGAGTAAAAAAATACAATTAAATAAATGATTACCTAGATGCGCTTCTGATTTGAGAAGAAACAAACTGCAACAAGAAAAGATAACGAAAAATAAACACAACAATCTAAACAGAAAAACCAACTAAAAACTTTATGCGAGTACATGGAGCCAGTTTTTTTTTTTAGAATTTTATTCCTCCTTTTAAAACAGTTTTTATATAGAGAAGGAAAATTACATACAATTAATGCTAAGCTTAATTTGATAAATGATAAACCTTTTTTTTTCATATTATTAATTATTCGTATATGATTTTATGCTACGTAATTTCTGTATCTATCAATATTTTGTATTTTATTTCCTTTTTGTTTTTCCAGCAGAGAAAATGGTTAATACAAATTAAATTTTTTGCACGTCTTTTCGATAATATGGATTGCGTGTTGTCACCAAAAAAAATGTTTTGTTTTATTGTTTTACCTGGTCCATGAAATTTAAATAAATTTTTGACAGTAATGGAATTGCCCTTGGTAGAAATGTAAGCTATATATTTTTTTTCTTTCTGATACATAGTTTTTTTTTCAAATTTTGATAGACTTGCGGCACGACAAATGATTTTTTTTGCGTTATTTTTTTAGTATTCGTCCAAAAAAGAGTTGAAGCTAATTTCAGGGGCGTATCGCTGAATACGATTCGATCAATTTTTTCATGATTCCGAATAAATGGTATCGTGCAATACGAGTTCGCGGTGAAAATATACGATCCAATCGGACTTTGTGTTATTTAGTTATCGTATTTCATATGGATACCATTTCAGGTATCGTATTTCTTATGGAACTCAACAAAAAGTCCTTTTTGAGTGAACAAATGTAAGTATGATGTAACAAGTAGTATTATTTCTTGTCAAATTATTTTTAAAATATCTTATGTGAACAGTACATGACTTTCTTATACCGAATCGACGTTCCTAAGCAGTTTACACTATGACCCGACAAATAAAATACTAGCTTAAATAAAAATATGATTATTTTTTTACAAAATCTGAAATATGTATCTCGATAACGGTAGAAGATATCGATGTACGGCGAAAGGCAGAGAATTTTAATTTCTTCGATTCTTCTATCACAATTTTTACCAGGAGTCGTTAGTTTTTAAGCCATTCGCAAAAATCTTTTTTTTACCTTTTAATGAAAATATCTCAATAACGGTAAATGAAAGCGGATTACGATGAAAGACAAAATTGTAGAGAATGCCAATATCCGTTATTTTTAAGCAAATATCCGTTATTTTTCAAGATAATCTCAAAAACTGATTTTTTAAAAATAACGGTATATCTCGATAACGGCTTGAGATACCCAGTCCTAGTACAAGTCAAAAATGTAGGAAATTTTATCGTATCCAATTATAGTTTTATATAAATCTTCTGGAAAAAGCGCTATTTCGGAGTAAATTGTGAAAAACGAAATTGCAATTTTTAAAAGGCCGACATTTTGCCTACTTCCGCCGTTAACGGATTTCCACCAACAGTTGACAGGATCGTCCCACTTCAGGATCAAACATGCCTGTAAAAATTCATGGTTCTAGCTCTGATAGTTTTTGAGAAATCTTTTACACTGCGGACCGGCGGTGTGAGGGTCTGGGGAATGGCGGTTCTTAACTACATAATAAAGCACAGCTTAATCCACATAACGGTTAGATGATACCTTACTTACATAATTAAACTTGATATGATAAATGTAATTGAGTATAATCTAGATTTTTTTTAAAACTACATTGAAAAACTCGAGAACTAATTGATGTAGAAAATTGAAATTTCGCATGCAACATAAACGTCTTCCGGAAACAGAAAAAAATTGAACAACCCCTTCTTCCGTCACCCAGTCAAAAGGAAAAATTTTTGCAATTTTCTTGAAAACGGGTTGTTTTTTTTTCAAAATGCCATATCTCTGGGACGGTAACAGCTTTCGGATGTAAAAAATCGCGTCAAACTCGGTTAAGGTCTACTTGCAGAAGTCGATTTTACAACTTTTCTTTATTTGCATGCATATGTTACTCATGAACATCGCATCCATGGAATTGTGTTGATGGCTATATGTCCCGGGGATGTGCGGTGCTGCGTTTTGATTTCGGTTTTGGGAGTGATCTTATATGTAAGATAAGAAAAAAAAAATATTAAAAAAAATGGAAAAAATACATTTCTGGTACTGTGTATCAGAAAAAAATGTGAGATAAATATTTATTTTATTTTTCATGCTTTTATCTCGCTTTTATTTCTGTTTTCTTTTTAGTCCATTTTTCTAAATAAATGCTTTTCTTAAAACAAATATTTTTTTTATTTCATCCTTTTAAGTCATTTTGTAGATTTTTTCCGGATAATTTGAGGAAAAAAATAATCACGTTATCCTTACAGGACCTATCCTTATGCTTGCGAGGACGAAGTAGTGAAAATTGTTGTATTGCCATCGGATGTGAGCAAAATTTTAAGTCAATCGGATGAGTGGAAGTGGGTCAAAATTGGTTTGCAAGATTTTAATTTGACAGACAGACAAACAGATACGAACGCCAGCTAAATAAAAGCTTTTAAAAATATACTATTTTCTTAAATTCTTATACGGCTTAATTAAAAAAAACAACAGAATTATATTTTTTTACTTTCGTATACGAAGTGACAGAGATCTATAGAGTCACTCTGATGAGATCCATCCTGTAGATTCTCCTCATTGTTTCAATTTAGATTTAATTTCATTTGGGGTATTCACATTTGCTATTGAAATAGCTGTTATCTTTGTAAAATAGTATTATTTGTTAAAGTTTTGTTAACAACAACAAAATATACGGCAATATTTTTTTTGCAACTTTAATACAATTTTTTATGTACTACACGCTTGGTGTAAAATATTAAATTTGGGTAAATATTTAAAATAAGCAAAAATAAACCTAGTGAGTTCAGCAATCTGCTCATTTCTGACTATAGCATTCAGCACCGAGACAATTTTAAGGAACCGGGTTTCGGTGCTAGAATCTTCGAGAACCGGGTACCCGGTTCTGGAACCGGTGCTGAAAATGTAAATAAAAAATAAGAAATTACCAGTAAAAAATTGCAATTGCAACATTAAATTTAAACCTATACCACGGAACAATTACTATTATATAAAGGAAAGCTCTAACAATTTTTTTTGCGTTGGAAGCGTACATCCGAAAATTACAGTTAAAAAATTCACATTTTGAATGACTGTGGCATTATAAGAAAACATCATATTTGATTTTTTTTCAACGAGTGTATGACAGCAGAAAGGAGAAGTAAGACAACAAAACCAATTTCTATAGTGTAGTGCTTACTCTAGTGGAAGTTAATGAGGAAAGGTCTTATTTTCCATTCTATATAATAGTTGTTCCCTGCCTATACATAAAAAAACCATTTTAACTTTACAGGAAATTTAATATTTTCTGTGAGCGCATATAAATCTATTATATTGTCGTTGTTTTAAAGAGACTTTGTAAAGAAAATGTAATCGGATGGCTTAATTTTGCATTAATCTTTTAATTTACAGTTATTATTAACAGAAATATGTACTTACAAATATGTATTTCGTATATATTCAGCAGCGAACGAACAGTATTTTGATATTTTAGCATGTAAGAAATTGCTTGCTTTCAGCACCGAAAACCGGGTAATTTTACCCAATTCAAACCCGGTTTTCGGTTCCAGAAAATGGCCGGGATTCCCGGGTACCCGGGTTTCGGGTACCCGGGATTGAATGCTCTATTTCTGACAGTCTCAGTTAATAGTTTGTTTATACAAAGGTTGAATAAAAACTGGCTTTTAGTAATTTGAATTTTTAGTGATGAATTTTACAAGTGAGTTAATGATTATTTTAAGTTATTGGAGTGCCCGAAAAGAAGAAAAGGAAAAGGTAAAAAATAATATGAGAGAAATTCTGTGTGTATTTTCGATTTTACTACATCCGCGAAAATTTTGTATTATTTTATTACAGCTGTTTTAATACCAAATATGTAAAAAATTCTACCTCTTAATTTTGCTTAAAAAACATTTCCCGATCATTCTCGAGTCGATTGGATCCTGTTTTCATAAATGCCTTTCTTCCAGTCAGTCAGTCTGGATACCAGATTTCTCAAAAAATACTGGAGCTAGAGCCGTGAAATTTTACAGACATCGCACATGGTCCCGTAGACTGTAGTATCTCAAAATCGGCCATTTTGAGAAAAACGCATTCAAAGTTTTCATTTCAAAATAATTGTTTATCAATAATTGTTTTTTCTGTTGTCTGTACAGTAATATTTCAATTTATTACTCTTTTGATAATAATTTACAGATCATTTGCTTCATTTTTTTTTTTTTGCAATAATAAAAGATAGAGATAGGTTTGTTTTCCACAAAATCAATTTAAATTTTAAAAAATGGGAATTTAAAAAACCAAAAAAAAATAAATTTTAGGACTACGTTTACATTTAAATTTGTTTTTCATTTGATTCAGTCAATTTTCCTTTACATAATGGAATAATTACTCAAAAACACATTTTTTTGAGATACTACAGTCTACGGGACCATGTGCGATATATGATCCTGCAATGGGACGATCCTATTAAATTGCAGTACATTGAAACCTCGATACTGTATACCGATATCAAACCGGGGTAGTATACAGTATCTAGGGGTATACAATATCGAGGGGTATTATAAGAGAAGAAAATATTGTCATGGTTTTAATCATAAAAAACAGAGAATACATTGTTTAATGTTTTACTCATTTATACATTTAATTTACAAAGTTATTTAGCAAAGTAAGAAGTTATTGTTTGTTGCTTAAGAAGTTTCTGCTGTTTCGCCCCCATTGCCTTCTCCTGACACTTTCTCTTTGGGGTATACACTATTGAGGGGTATACAGTACTGAGGGTATACGGTATCGAGGTTTCAATGTACAGTAGAATCCCGATAATTCGTATTTCAAGGGACCAGCAAATTCATACGAATTAGCGGGATATACGAATTATCGGGGTACGAATTATCGGGATTTTTTTCAAGGGACCAGCAAATTCATACGAATTAGCGGGATATACGAATTATCGGGGTACGAATTATCGGGATTCTACTGTATTTTCAAAATCGCGGTTTCCTCCGAAATTACCCGTTTTTAGTAGTATTATGTATGACAAAAGTTGGAGACAATAAAATGTCTTACATTTTTTTCTTTTATTAGAAGTATTTAAAGTTATTTAAAAAAATATTTTTATAAAAATAACGGATTTTTGCTGACTGTATGTATAGGATGAATTAATGAGAATAACACTCTCCACAATATTGTCTTTCACAATTATCCATTATCTTTTACCGTTATTGATATATTTTTATTAAAAGCTAAAAAATTTATTTTTGTAAATTGCTTGCAAACAGGGCCGTATCGAAGGTTCTGGATTGGGGGGGGAGACGTCTCAATTTTCCCAACTCGAACATCTAATTTTTCCCAACTGGGATGTACATAATAAAAATTCCTTTTCCTTGCCCAGAATCTCTGACAAGAAACAACTGATATAATGAAATATCAGTTGTGGTCAACACAAAACTTTCTTCTACAAAATCTACGACCCTGCGCAATTTACGCTAGAGCCCTGTCGCGTTGTCAACCTAAGACGACCTCCCAATAAATTCTTGGTTTATTCAAAAATATCAAAAACGTACAAAATTTGAGATAGCTTGAGAACTGTAAAAGATATCAATTTACGGTAAATGGCAAAAAGGTAGAAAATTTTAACATCTCCAAGTTTTCCTTAAATTAATTTGTCGAAAAATCGTTAGTTTGCCAGTAATTTGCAAAAACATATTTTTTTATATTTTAATCTAAATATCTCAATAACGGTAAGAAACAAAATTGTGCAGAATGTCATTCTCATTATTTCACTTCATACATTCAGTCAGCAAAACCCCATTAGTTTTCAAGATAATCGCAAAAACTGTTTTTTTTTTTGGAAATAACGGTTTATCTCGATAACAGGTTGAGATATCGAGTTATATCTAAAGACAAAAGTGTGGGAAATTTTATTTTCTAAAAGTTTCGTCGTACTTAAGGCCACTAAAAAACGCGTAGTTTGGGAGTAAATCGAGAAAAACGAAATTGCGATTTTTGAAAAACCGCCATTTTGGATACTTCCGGTTAACGGATTTCCACCAAAAGTTGATAGGATCGTCCCATTTCAGGACCCAACATGCCTATAAAATTTCATGGCTCTAGCTTTATTAGTTTTTGAGAAATCTTGTACACAGACTGACAGACAGACTGACAGACTGACAGACAGACTGACAGACTGACAGACAGACTGACAGACAGAACGACATTTTTTTAATATGACTCCAATCGACTCAGGAGTGATCGGGAAATTTTTTTTAGGCAAAATTAAGAGGTCGAAATTTTTCATGAATACAATACTTTATTGCACTCCGTAGAAGAAAGTAATTTTTTTTTATTTTTCACAATTAAATAAAGGGTAAACACTAATAATCTTATGCGACTTGTGACCACAAGAAGTACATTTGACTTTATATCGCTTATTTTTGGCACTTTCTTTTGTATTCAGATTTTATCCGAATCCAGTGTTGACATAAACTTATAAGAAATTAAATACATATTACTTGAAGCAGTTCTTACCTATTCATTTGTTTAAAAAATCCGAACACCGATGGTACAACAATTACACTATATTTTCAAAACTCACTGTTTCAGCACGAATATACTAGATCGCTCGATTTGCTGTCTCAAATGGTCCCATTTCAATACAGTTCAATCATAGTTTATACTAGTTAGGAAACGTAGGGCTTTTTACGTGTACCTACGTTGGAGTAAAGATAACCGATATACTCTGGACGCGGTTTTTCTTTCTTTCCTATGCGTAAATTACCAACAAAACACAACACATGTAAAACCTAGCCATATTTTCATACACCACCAACACATGCAATCTCCCGCTGTCCAACTCCTAAGGGTCAAATTCCCAACTGAAGACTTATTGGGGGGGGGGGGAGCCTCCCCCCCATCCCCCCCCCAGTCGGTACGGCCCTGCTTGCAAATTAACAGTTTTTCGTAAAAACTGTTAAGGTAATTTCTCTATAAATTTGCTTGTTACCGTAAATCGATCTTTTATCGTTATCGAGATATTTCAGATTTTATAACACATTTTTTTCATATTTTTATAAGAAATAAAATGTTCTTAGTCGGTTTATAGTGTAAATTGCTCAAGAACGTAGATTCTGTAGAAGAAAGTCATGTGCACTTCACATAAGATATTCTTGTATTCTAGTAGACTGCATCGCTGGATCAAAATTGTTTGGTGTTAACAACCATTTTTACAATATCATACCTATCTGCAAGTAGATCTTCCACCTGCCATAAAAATTTCAATTTGGTTTCAGTCCATTTATACGTCGCTTCGTAAATGGCACCCTAAAAATTCTTTTTACAGATTTCAACAATATTTTATATGTCTGAAAAGTGCACAATTTAAAAATTTGACCTTCCGAAATTCGTTTATTTAATTTAAATCAACTAAGATTGGTTTAGTCCTATAATCTCGTAATTTTCTTTAATTTTTGAAGCGTTTTTATGTCATTTCGTCTTGATTTGCGAAAATCTTGCATGCGAAATTGCAGTCAAATTACGGCAATCAATCTCTCCAGTGTTTTTTATTAATTTTTTTTCGTACGGAGTTTTTTCTGTTAAAAAACTTAAATATTTTTGGTCATGATTCTGCTCGACATGAAAGGTGACTTTGACTCGAGTACCTCGAATAATGGTTGATAGTTTATTGAACTGAAAAAAAGTTGATTTGGTATTTTATTTAATTTTTATGCTGTTCTGGCGGTGATCTAAAATCCAATGATACTCATAATTTTAATGATCCGCAGCTTTGACAGCTCAAGCCAATTAACAAACTCTATGCTATGTTTTTTTATGTGTGGTAGCAACAATTAGAGGATCCGTGGCTCTGTCGACCTTGAGCGTAAAAAGACAATCAACTATTAAAATGATTTTTTGTCTGTTTAGGGTTCAAGTAACAACTCATATTTCGTGACACAGATTTCTGTTAATGATATTCAACGACAATAAATAATTTTAACTTTTGTACAAAACTAAAACACTTTCCTTCAATTGCGAAATGATTTTTATAAAACAAAACTATGATGTTTGGTTTGAATTTACGAATGATCTTTAGTATGAAAAACAAAACGTTTTGCAACTATCTGATTTTTAAAACATTCAATTTTTTCATGTTAAAATTTTTTGATCTTATCCGTGTTGGCATTTAAATCAAATTTTTCATCTAATAAATAAGATTTTTCTCTTAGGTGGAGTTTGAAGATTTTACTGCAAACTGAATTCCCTCGATGTGAGTCATGGCATAAATTTAGTGTTTAGTAAATGCAAACTTTTTTTTGTTAGTTGGGATTGACTCCATATTCAAACCATGTTTTTTATATACGCTTTTAGGCTGTCCATAAAATTCGTCACACTTTTGGAAGAAGGGGGCCAAACGGCGGTACTCCATACAAAAAAATTAAAGCGATCCCCTTATTTGCTGCAACCAAAACTTTGTTTGGCCCAAACAAAACTCGTTCCACACAAACATAATTATGTTTAAGGGAGTTTATTGGAACAAATATCATTATTTATATCTATATCAAACAAAATATATATCTATATCAAACAAAATATATTTGTACTAATTATAATATGATTGCATAAAAAATTTTTTTTTTCCATGTAGTAATACCTACAACGCTCCAAACAGCGAAATATTCCATGTTGATACCAGATACAGCCAATTTTAAGAATGTAATAAGCTTTTAAATATGAAATGTTGCAGATTTTAAATTCTATAATGAACTGTTAAATATGAAATATTAGCAGATATCAAGTCCTGATTTTTGTTAGAACTAGATTTTTTTAAAATTTGGTTCTTAGGGGTTTTTATGTCGGTATTTTTCATACAAAAAAGAAATCCAATTTTTGTCAATCAAATTTTCCAACTGACTTTTGACGAACCTTCAAAAAAATATCTGATGACAGCACATGACTTTCTTATACCAAAACTACGTTTATACAAAATTTACACTATAACCGGATGAATAAAATATTAGTTCACATCAAAATATGTTTTTTTTTTCGACAAAATTTTAAATATCTCGATAACGGTTAAAGTTATCGATTTACTGTAAAGGGCAAAAATGTAGAAAATTTTATATCTTTACTACATTCTTCAACTATTTTTTTTTAAATAACCGTTAGTTTTGAAAAAAATCGAAAGATCTATTTTTTATATTTTGAATGAAAGTCTTATTTTGAATAACGGTATATATATTTTGAATGAAATATTAATAACGGTAAAACATAGCGGGTAACAGTGAAAGAAAAAATGGTGCCAAGTGATATTCTCTTCAGTTCATCTTATTGAATCACCAAACACCTGTTAGTTTGCGAGAGAATGGCCGAAAACTGATTTTATTGAAAAAAATTGCATATTTATCAGAGTTGGGCGGATTCAATTCAAAATTGAATGCATTCAAAATTCCATTCCCATTCACTTACTGAATGGTATTTGAAATTTTTACTCCATTACCATTCAGTAGTGAATGGTAATGGCCAGAAAATTCAACTCTCCATTCACTGAATGGGAATGGCAATCCATTTCCATTCCCATTCGATTTGAGTTGAGATTTTATGATTTTCAGTGAATGGTAATTCAATTTAGTCAAATGATTTTTTTATATGGAAAAATGCTCGAAATCGATCGAAATGAGGGAAAAGTTAATTTGCCTCAAAACGGCAGGACCGATTTTTATGATCCATATCACATTGGATAGAGATCAGTGTGGCCTATAGTACTAGATATAAGGCATTCTGGAAAAAACAAAATGGCGGCTGTTAGACGCCATTTTGTCCAAATTACCCCAATAAAGGCCCATCAAGATAGGTATAAAATGAAAGAGCTCTGGAAGAAACTTACAAATATCTATATCATGGGTACCAAAAAAGCAAAATGGCGGCTGTTAAACGCTATTTTGTCCAAATTACCCCAATAAAGGCCCATCAAGATGGGTATCAAATGAAAGAGCTCTGGAAGAAACTTACAAATATCTATATCATGGGTACCAAAAAAGCAAAATGGCGGCTGTTAGACGACATTTTGTCCAAATCGCCTCAATAAAGACCCATCAAGATGGGTGTCAAATGAAAGAGCTCTGGAAGAAACTTATAAATATCTGTATCATGGTTATCAAAAAAAAAAAAAAAGAAAATGGCGACCAAACACCGTAATAAAGACTTATCAAGATGGGTATCAAATGACAGAGTTTGGGAGGAAACTTATAAATCCCTGTATTTTTTTTTTAAGAAACAATTGACTTAATTTTTTGTTTTATTCAAATTTGCGTTCATGAAAAATTAGTGATTATGAAAGTAAATTTGAATAAAACAAAAAATTAAGTCAATTGTTTCTTAAAAAAAAAATACAGGGATTTATAAGTTTCCTCCCAAACTCTGTCATTTGATACCCATCTTGATAAGTCTTTATTACGGTGTTTGGTCGCCATTTTCTTTTTTTTTTTTTTTGATAACCATGATACAGATATTTATAAGTTTCTTCCAGAGCTCTTTCATTTGACACCCATCTTGATGGGTCTTTATTGAGGCGATTTGGACAAAATGTCGTCTAACAGCCGCCATTTTGCTTTTTTGGTACCCATGATATAGATATTTGTAAGTTTCTTCCAGAGCTCTTTCATTTGATACCCATCTTGATGGGCCTTTATTGGGGTAATTTGGACAAAATAGCGTTTAACAGCCGCCATTTTGCTTTTTTGGTACCCATGATATAGATATTTGTAAGTTTCTTCCAGAGCTCTTTCATTTGATACCCATCTTGATGGGCCTTTATTGGGGTAATTTGGACAAAATAGCGTTTAACAGCCGCCATTTTGCTTTTTTGGTACCCATGATATAGATATTTGTAAGTTTCTTCCAGAGCTCTTTCATTTGATACCCATCTTGATGGGCCTTTATTGGGGTAATTTGGACAAAATAGCGTTTAACAGCCGCCATTTTGCTTTTTTGGTACCCATGATATAGATATTTGTAAGTTTCTTCCAGAGCTCTTTCATTTGATACCCATCTTGATGGGCCTTTATTGGGGTAATTTGGACAAAATAGCGTTTAACAGCCGCCATTTTGCTTTTTTGGTACCCATGATATAGATATTTGTAAGTTTCTTCCAGAGCTCTTTCATTTGATACCCATCTTGATGGGCCTTTATTGGGGTAATTTGGACAAAATAGCGTTTAACAGCCGCCATTTTGCTTTTTTGGTACCCATGATATAGATATTTGTAAGTTTCTTCCAGAGCTCTTTCATTTGATACCCATCTTGATGGGCCTTTATTGGGGTAATTTGGACAAAATGGCGTCTAACAGCCGCCATTTTGTTTTTTCCAGAATGCCTTATATCTAGTACTATAGGCCACACTGATCTCTATCCAATGTGATATGGATCATAAAAATCGGTCCTGCCGTTTTGAGGCAAATTAACTTTTCCCTCATTTCGATCGATTTCGAGCATTTTTCCATATAAAAAAATCATTTGACTAAATTGAATTACCATTCACTGAAAATCATAAAATCTCAACTCAAATCGAATGGGAATGGAAATGGATTGCCATTCCCATTCAGTGAATGGAGAGTTGAATTTTTTGGCCATTACCATTCACTACTGAATGGTAATGGAGTAAAAATTTCAAATACCATTCAGTAAGTGAATGGGAATTGAAATTGAATGGGAATTGAAAACGCCCGACTATGATATTTATACAGTTCTAGCATGTAGGAAATTTTATTGTCTCCAAGTTCCGTTATATATAAAACTACTGGAAAATGTGTAGTTTCAGAGTAAATCGCGAAAAACGAAATTGCGAGAGCCGCCATTTTGGCTACTTCCGGTTAACGGATTTTCACCACAAGTTGATAGGATTATTTCATTCCAGGACCGAATATTCATGGCTCTAGCTTCAGTAGTCTTTGAGAAATCTTGTACATAGTCTGACAAACAGACTGACTGACAGACAGGCAGAATGTTATTGTTGTAATATGACTCCAATCGACTTGAGAGGAGTGCTTTGGAAATGCTTTTAGGCAATATCAAGAGGTCGAAATTTTCCTGAATGCAATACTTTAATAGAAATATTACGTTTAAGAAAGTAAAAATCGTGCTTGTTGAAAATTGTACTTGAGAAAATTGTTAAGAACTAAAATTTAAACATAACAAAAGCTATAATTGCCAATTACGGTATAAAAATATATCCTGGGATGCTTTTGAGATATGTTTACGGACTTTTTATCTCAGGAATCGGATTTAGCAATTCCAAAAACCCCAGATGAGATTTTTCCCGGAAAATTTGAGGGAAAGGATAATCACGGTATCCTTACAGGACCTTCCGTTATCCTTGCAGTCTTCTTGATGCCAGAATCGAAGCCAGCGACCCCAAAAACTCCCAGAATAGATTTTTCTCTGGAAAATTTTTGAAAAATGATAATCACGTTATCCTTACAGGACTTTCCCTTATTCTTACAAGGACGAAGTAGAGAAAATATTCTATTGGCATCAAAGTTACATATTCTTAACAGCAAAATTTTAAGTCAATTGGATGAGTTGGTGAAAATTAGATTGCAAAATTTGACCCCGACAGACAGACAGATAGCAGTTTTTCCTAACGATTCTCAGGTTGTCCAGTCGTTTAATTGAAACATATCAAATGTTAATTGATCTTTCAATGAATTGTCAGGCTTCTTCAGGAGGACGATTCATTTTTGTTATTTTGTCAAATGTTTATCATAAAAATATTTACAACTATTTTATCAAAGGAACGGTTGTAATGAAAGTTGTTACGTGAGACCAAGAATAATAAAGGTTGATCTCCCCTGAACAGAACGGAGATAAAATCGATTTGAAATCGAATCGATCAGTTGCTAGGCAATAAAATTTCTTTTAATTTAAAAGGAATCTATGCCATCCTATCGGATTAATTTGGTTAAAAACGACCGAATTTTCAATAATTTGTAGCTGCAAAAATTTTAATAAACTATTCGTTTATTCAATATTGCAGTCATATTATTTCCAAATTGTGACTCTATTCAATGATTGGAATTTATTCGGCTCGGGAATAACAGGCTAAAATTTCTCTATAGCCAGCTTCAGCCAACACAATACACTTGCCGCTAATCCAGAAGAATAGCTTGGATTCTGAATAGGATCCTTGCAGCGGTGGTGATCGAGATCACGATGGTAAAAGTTTTTTAGTTGGTGATAGTCAGTTTTGGGCGTTAAAACGTACGGTGGATCGGTTCACTTTATCGGACCGAATTTTTCATTTTTAAATTTTTTTTATTTTCATGAAGAAAATAAGTTCTGTTTTTTTTTTATCATAAATCTTAATTAAATGTGTCTTAATCGTAAGTCTTTTAAGCGTAAATTGACGCGTGAGAATCCGTATTTAAAATATACAATATCAGTTCACATCTAATAGTTAGGATATTTATAGCGGCAAATACACTAATTGTGTTTTAATTTATCGAAAAAGGATTGTTTCTTCGAAATTTTCGGCTTTGAGTGCCCTAATAAAGTGATATTCACAGAAAACGTGAAATTTGGATATGCAAATGATTTTTTTTTTTATTTAAAATTTGAGTGAAATTTGTGATAGGCCAAAAGGAGTTTTTTTTATTATTATTCTATACGGTAAAATTGAATTAAAACTAAGAATTTACAACTACGAATAAAAACTAAGAATTTACAAATGAAAATTGAATTAAAACTAGTTAACTAAGAAAAAATCTATATATAGAAAAAAAAACTGACTAAAATTGATTCAAATTATAAACAAATCAGGTCGTTTAAACCTATATTATAATTATTAAAGACAATATATTAAAACTAAGTGAATAAAATCATATCGAACGTATAAATATGAGTGAATATATCATTATCTACTAAGATCTCTAACCAGTTAGTTCCGTGCAACAAAATCTACGTAACGCAAGTTCATTATCAACGGACGAGTCCAAACATATTTCAACACAAAATCCAACATAAAATCCAAACAGAAATCCAACATAAAATCCAACACAATGTCCAAACATAGTTCAACACAAAATCCAACATAAAATCCAAACAGAAATCCAACATAAAATCCAACACAATGTCCAAACATAGTTCAACACAAAATCCAACATAAAATCCAAACAGAAATCCAAACATAAAAGTCAACTTTAAAATTCAACTGTAAATTCATCTGTAAAATTCATCTGTAAATTCATCTTTAAATTAATCTGTAAATTCATCTGTAAATTCATCTTTAAATTCATCTTTAAATTCATCTGTAAATTCATCTTTAAATTCATCTGTAAATTCATCTTTAAATTTAACATAAATTCAACTTTAAACTCAACTTTAAATTCAACATGGCAGCTTCCATCACCAATAATCATTGTTATCAAGTCTTTTCAGATCAACAATGTAAGTACGCAAATTTATTTTAAAATAACAAAATTGTAAACCCGGATGATCAACTACATCGATCCCGTATCGGAAGATGAATATACCCTACCTGCAGTAAAATCATGGAATGCATTCCCTCCGGCCTCCATTTTGGCATACAAAACATTTAACGATTTATTTACGACTTTCAACATACAATCAGACTACAATCAACATTCATCGAAACGGACATTTTTTTTTACAAAACAAACTATCATGCAATAACTAAAACAAATTTTACTAACCTTTAAAATTATTAAATTTATATCACAGATTTTTTTTATAATAATATATCACAGATAAAACATATTTTGTTGGAAAAATTATTCTTTTCTATTTAGGATTAGTTAGTGGCCACAAAATTAATTAAGTAGCATAGGGATTTGGCTTATCTAAAATTCGTTATCAATAAGAATTTTGTAAATTCATTTTTTTTTTGAGCTATCACAATATAAGATCATGTTAAATTTATTTTCATTTGAGTTTTTATTCGCCTTTACTTAATTTGGTTTCGATTTATAATTCAAAATCAAGATCGCGAATCAACACGGATTTTTATGGAAAGATTTCGGTTAAAGTCGAACATAGCCTGATTTGAGCTGATATATTTTTCAACATGACCCTTTAGGTTTTTTTTTTTTGTAGGGGAGAGATGAAGAGAGAGTGCCGTGGAGAAACCTGCAGCTCTATGAGGAAATGAGTTTTTTTAGATAATTAGTTTTTTTTATTGTCCTTGGGACAAAGTTTAAGGGGTTAGTCAAGACGGAGCTCCTTGACTAGCATTCAGGTTAGGGGTAAAATCCTAAAATGGGGTGGGAAAGCTCTCGATCACCTTCTTCTATCAATTTCACTTCGATTTATTTTTTTTTTTTGCCCGCGAATACCTAGAGTAATGAGGGGCGCGAAAACCCCTCTTCTCACGTTGCTCTGTCGCCCAAGACGTACCACATTAATGTGTGGAGTCTGTTAGAGAAACCAACCCTCGACCCGCCTCTCTGAGCTAGTATGGTACGTCGTTTCTCTCCGCAGACTCCGCGCCGTGCTGGGTGTAGGTCACGAACGAGGCGTAGTAGCCGCATCACCCAGTGCAGTGTAATCTCACATTACACGGTACAAAATGAAACACAAAATTTAATTAATAAATACGCAATTCACAATTATGGAAATTTGCGCCTAAAATTTGTCAGTGATAAAAGGTGGCCGTCCTGATTTTAGGCGCAAATTTCCATAATTGAGAATTGTACATTTATTTATTAAATTTGATGTTGTAGTCCGACCGACTTGTCCAATTTTTTCATTCCCGGTTTTTTTCATATTAATTCTAAATATATACATTCTTATATTCTACCCAGTATCACATATGATCGAAAATTTTCATCTTGATTTATCATATTAGTAAAATATCATTGGAAAATGTAATACTATTTATTTAAATGGCTTCCAGATATGTTTCTTTAATTTTCTGTGCAAATATATAAAACAGACAGAAGAACAATAATCTACATATGAGTTGTAAAAAGCGAAACCAAATAACGACAAATAAATAGTGCAAGTAATCTCGTTTTAATCCTTTTTTTTGTGCTACACAATGTAAAGCCATCCCCAAGGATATTTGGGAAATAAATCTCAGGGCAATTTTTCTCTTAAATGAAGATTTATGCACTGACGGCTAAGCATAATAAAATATTTTTGCATTCGAGGTTGGCTTTTTCGGTTTATGATTTATGGAGAGAATCTTTATAGCATTCGAATGGGATGGGGCAGAGCCTCCGATCTGTTGAAGACCCCAACTAGCCAACGTGTAACCGAAGCAACTGAAAATGCATTAATGGTACACAATGTCGACAAAATCCCCGGCAAGTTGTTGAATATCCAATAAATTGTTATCGCATTTAATTCAACTGTTGAAGTTAATAATTTTTATGATTAATACATTTGATTTTTCATACATTCCTCGTTTTTTTTATTTTAAAGGAGAAAAGTGAAATCCAGTTTGGGAGGATCATTGTTATCAATAAATATGTTGACCTCATATTTTAACCGGGTTTAGAAGGCAATAAAAAAGGTAAAATTATATTCAATAAGGCATATTTTTTCTATCCTTTAAATAACGAAAAATAACAACTTTTTTGTCGAATAGTATTGACTTTGGATATTATCTGTAAGTAAGAAATAAAGTATTCGGCCCGATTCCAGAATCCGTCGTAGCTTTATTACGAAGAACTAACTACGTTACGAATACGAAGAAATCAGTATTCCACGATCCGAACGGAATTGAACTTAGTGGTGCCTGATTAAAATCTAATTTCGAAAAATGAATGTCTTTGTAAAAAGGTCCCTATGCAAAACTCATAAGGAATAGATCTCTGACATGGAATAATTTCGTGAAAAATGTCATTTTCTTGACTTAAAACGAAAATTGTTATTAATAATGGATTCTTCAGCGTTTGCAATTTTGTGCAGTGTTGTTCCTCTACGCGTAGACTTTAACACATGGATCAATAAGTCCCGAGACTAACAATGAAAACAACATTTTTTTTGCAAAATTTTTTTTTATTCATCAATATAATCACCTTTTAGGGTGATACAATCGTCACGCCATGCGTATCCCAAAAAACTGACGCCATGACTTTGCCAGCTGACTGCTGCGTTTTCGGACGCTTCGGACGGCTTTCGCCAGCTGTGCGCCACTCAGATGACTGCCGCTTCGACTCTGGAGTGTAGTGATGTATCCATGTTTCGTCCATGGACACGTAACGACGCAAGAAATCTTTTTTATTGCGAGTAAATAGCGATAAACAGCTTTCTGAATCATCGACTCGTTGCTGTTTTTGTTCCATCGAAAGCAATCGCGGCACCCACTTGGAAAAAACCTTTTTCATGCTCAATTTTTCATGAAGGATAGTAAATGCACTTCCATATGATATCTGTGTTATCTCAGCAATCTCACGGAGCTTCACTTTACGATCTTTCATTATAATTTTTGTCACTTCACTCACATTTTCCGGTGTAACGGCTTCCACAGGTCTACCCGAGCGTTCCGCGTCATTTGTGTCGGTACGACCACGTTTAAACTCGGCAAACCACCGACAAATCGTTGCTTTTGATGGACAAGAGTCCGGGTAACATTTTTCAATCCATTGTTTCGCTTGCACGGTGTTTTTACCCATTAAAAAACAATGTTTTATCAGAACACGAAACTCGGTTTTTTCCATTTTTTAAACAAACTACAAAACGACTTTACTCCAACCTCGATAACTCAGCTGTTTCTGGTCCGATCGACTTAAAATTTTGACACGTTTCAAGCAAAGGTTAGTACTCTAGAAAGACGTGGTTACTGGTTTACTACGAGCGTCATCTCTGGGTTAGTCTCGGGACTTATTGATCCATGTGTTAATTGTCTACACTTCAGTGTAGACAATAGCGTAGACAATAGATTTGGGGTAGACAATGTAGACATTGGCGTAGAGAATGTCGACTTTGGGTAGACAATGTAGACTTTCTCATATCTGTCAAAATAAAGTCATCAGTGAGTCATATATCTAATATAGGAAATGGCCAATTACAAGAAATGGAAAGGCGCTGGATTCTTGAATTAGTTTTGGTAGTTTTTATTTTTAAGATTTTTTATAGGGGAAGTATGCCCAAAATGACATACTGTTTACTTTTTCGATAATAATTTTTTTATTTGAAGAAGAAACAATATGATAATTTCCAAATTTATTCTTTGGTTCAATATCAATTGATATTCCATACCATTTAGTTTTAGAAAATGCAAATAAAAAAAATATGAGTCAAAATTCGGAGACCTACGAAAGTTCGCTTTGTTCATACGTATGGGTAAAATGACATACCTAAAATGACATATCGAAATGACATGAGTAATTACACGCAAAATTTTTTTTCCTCCTTTGGCGCATCGTTGTCAGCAGTAAAGGCTTCATTATCGATGTCGCCCATAAAAAAAAGCTTTAGTGACCTTCCTTTTCTTTTTTTTGGTAGATATTATCAGTATGTCATTTTGGGCATATACTATGATTGAGACTTTCATATAAAAAAATATTAAAAGCTAACTGTTTTGTTTTAAACAAACAAGTTTATTTCGAAAACAACATAGCAATGTATGGTCTGGCTAAAACAGAAACAATTTAAAAAAAGAAAACTTACCAAAAATTGAAAAAATGAGATCACTTAAAAAAAACTTTTTCTGCAGAAAAAGACTTTAAATCTTTTCACTCTGACGCTACTCAGTAAACTGAGCTATTGTTTTCACAGGTTGTTAAACTTCACTAACAGCACATATTAAGGTAAAAAGGAGATCTGATATATTCGCGGATTCCAAGATATTGCAGTATGTCATTTTACCCATCTATGTCATTTTGGGCATACTTCCCCTACTCCACTAGGGGTATTTGATTTACTTTATTTGATTTGAATTACTTCCGTATAGATTTCCGTCTATCTGTAAATATGACAACTCTCAACGGAATTAAGCTAAAGACTAGAAACAAACGTGTTTTTCGAAAAAATTAAACAGATGTTCTTAAATGAGCAAAGCCATCCCATACAAATGAATCAGTTTATTAAATAAACGGTTCGTTATATTAAAAAATGTGTCAAGCAAAAAGGTTTTAGAATTCAATGTGATTTCAATTGCAAAAATTTAAAAAAAAGCCGCTTAGATTGCATGCATAGAATTAGAACTGGAAATTGTTCTTTATTATGTTAAAATTGATTGAAAAAAATGAGATTTTAAAACCAAATCAGCTATCCTTTATTTTATTGATTGTCTACATTGTCTACGCGTAGAGAATAGACCATTGTCTACAGTAATAGTCTACGCGTAGACAATGGTGTAGTCTACATCACGTAGACTACGCGGCACAACACTGATTTTGTGTCTGGAAGAAGATTTATCGAAGCGAAGGACTTTAATAGTGAAACGAAAACGACAACAAATGACGGATACTTAGGAATACTCACATTGCTCTTTTTTCTAAAATAATTCCTCTTAATTTGTTAAAAGTTACACTTATACTAAATAAACAAATAAAAATGTTAAAATTGCTTTTTGTTGTACAATTCAGGCCATAAATTGAGCTAAAATAATAAGAAAACGAAGTTGCTACTCGATCTACGAAGCGAAAATTTTTCGTAGGTTTAGCTGTCAAAAGATCGATTCCGTCGGATTCTTTGATACCAGATATTCCGATTCGTAATGTTTTCGAAATTAATTTAATTCATTCGGATCGTGGAATACCATTTTCACGAATTCTCCGAAAATCGTAGCTACGACGGATCCTGGAATAGGGCCGATTATTTGATGTTTTCCATTCGAAAAATCGTACTACAGTAGAGTAGGGCTGACGGGGATTAGTTGGCTATAGGGGTAAGTAGACTCATTGCGGTTAAGTCAACCACGGTTGAAAACAAACCTGCGTGAATTGGACTGTTTATTCAGTCGACTGACAGCTATCAGTGAACCAATGTAGTTAGACCACAGTACTCTTGGAACAAACTGTGAGGGGAAAAAACGAAATTTCAAGCGTGTGAGTAATTTTTTTTCTTGTTAATTAAATTGTTTTGTAGCTTACACTTTCATTGTATTGAACTCGTCAGTGATTTCAAGTGAAAATTTATGTATGAGTTAACAAGTTAGTGAAGCATTTTCTGACCCATACTTTTTCATTTTTTTTTCACGAGTGTGTTAAAAATAAAATGGCGGCTTGGGGCTAGTTGACTCACAGTATACTGGGGTTAAATGACTCGATATGAATTACCTATATTTTTTTGTTAATTAATTTTATTTTTTTAAATTAGATGAAATTTACACCCCGATTGCGAGTGTCGTGTCGTTTTCGACCAAAGTCGTTTTACGTGTTGTTGTTAGTGTTTTTCTACCAACAACAACACGTAAAACGACTCTTGTCGAAAACGACACGACACTCGCAGTCGGGGTGTTAATTTATGTTAATCTGAAATGTTATTAACTTTTTAAAGAATAAATTTTTTCAGAATTATTATAGTTTTTTAATATGTTCCAACACATTTTCCTCATAAAAAGTATAGAGTCAAATAACCCCGTTCACAGAGTCAACAAGCCCCAGACACTGGGTTAGTCGACTCATCGAACAACTTTTTTTAAAATGAAAAAAAATATTTGAATCACTTATAATTAGTCAAAATAAAAGATTGACTAAGAAACACAATTGAATAAACCAACCAAAAACGTCTTTACTACACCTGAAAGAATTACAGTAAAACTTTTATAAAGTAGATTATAGAAAGTGGGTCTACTAGCCCCGGTCTACCCTACGCTTAAATACTAGACGATATTGATACGAAAAGCGAACAGCTGAAGAATTATTTTGCCCTGCTTACTTGTCGTCACTCGCTGCAAGCCCCTATCTAGAAAGTCATCGACGTTTTATATATTTTATGCCGCTGGATCCACATCACAACGAACTTTTTCGATTTCTTAATTGCTTTTGCAGTCGCGGAATACGAATTTTGGTCCTTTTGGGTGCGGACATAAAAAATACTGCCCCGTAACGCTTTTCGTACATCGCACTCATTTTGGTTAAGTTGCGTTCACTACGAGGTTTCAAGCGACACTAAAATGAATCAATCGTCGTAGCAATTTGGTGGCACGATCGTGACCACAAAGGTCCTCGCAAATATCCTTTCTATTTTGCAGAAACCCGGTTCTTTTCTTCTGACATAGACTGTAATTGTAATAATTGCAATAATAAACTGTAGTAAATGAGAAAAGTTCAGATTAGTAACTTTGGCTATTAAGAAAGTTCATTTAAAATTCGAAATTACGCTTTTAATGCCATCAGAGAGCCTACTATTACAATCTAGTTTTCTTTGATTCATGGGACTCAAAGAGCTGTAAGTTCTAGTATTCATCAAAAAGGTTTTAACTATTGCAAAGCAAAAAAAAAAAAAACCATTTGCACAAAAAGCTCAAATTTAACAATTTTTTTTACTTAAAAAAACAATTAACCATAAATCTTACTTTACTTACTTACCTACTTGCTATTCAGAATAAGAATTACGTACCTTTTATTACCTTTGCCCAATGCTGTTAATAACGGTACCCTTAAATAATGTCAATACTTTTTTGAAGATAGCAAAATTCGGAAAATAAATTCTCCATATTTAGCGAAACCCTCATTAAAACGTGAATTTTACAACTTAATTTTCACTCGCAAAAACTGATTAAAATAAAATGCTGAGAACAAACTAGGTCCTAATATGGAACCTTGTAGAGCTTCAAATGGAAGCAAAAATCGATCTTCGTCACTTCATGAATAAAAATATTCTTTCACTCAGAATTTAATTGATTAAAAAAGCGTTTCTTCAAATTCTATTTCACGAAAAACCCCAATTGTCGAAAAAACACATTATCGTAGATTGTTCTCAATTTAGAGCAATCATTAAAATAATTTTTTAATAACCCACAGTTTTTCTCGTTCACGAAATTAACTGCAATTTTTCACTTGGTATTGAGTGATTTCAGTTACCTTCATTAGCAGATTTTTCTTTTTTGCAAATTTCTTACTGTTGTAATTTTTTTTCTTACTCGTTTTCTTTTCGAAACCTTTAATTCGTTTCATACTGACGTAACCAGAAGCGCTGTGCATTTTTCATCAGTCACCTGAATTATCAGAACAGGAAATCAACAATTTAGTTGTTCACGTGTCGCAAATTACGCGCACCTGAGATATTGAACGGAAAGGGCGACAAAGGTGATTCGGGAATTTCGTTGTAAATTTTCTGGATTCATATCACATACGAGCTGTTAGTTTTTCTGCTCGGTTTGTTATGAAATAAATGCAAAAGTACATAAGACCGGAATGTTTCTTTGGGCATCTGAAGATAAAATTTGGTCACTAAATAAGAATTGTCTTGCGTACTAATTGTGGTCCCGGCAGTGTTTGCTTTTGTTGAGTTTTGTAAGAAAAAGACGTTGTCCATTCACCTGATTGACCAGCGCTGGGTAACTTCTTGCTTTGATCTTTTAATAGCCGCTAGTCGACAAATAACTCGTTGTAAACCATCGAATTTTAAAGTGCAAATTCTGTAGATTTACAGTAATAAATTCGGGAAACTTCGATGTTTTTTTTCGTCCGGAATTTTAACTTGGGAATTGTTGTCTTTTGAGAATTCAAAAATATGAAAACTTGAAGGTTTTTTCAGATTATTTAAAGGAATTTTCGCCAATATCTGAGGCGTTGGGAACGAAATGGGTCGAAAATTTGGCAATTTTGGTTTTTATACTGCTATTCAGTGTAAATTTTTTTGTAAAAAAAAATCGGTGCACATTTTAATATTATTAACAAAGTTATAAACAAAAGTTTCATTTTTCCACTCACTATGAGAGCAAGTTGAAAAATGTAAAAATGGTCAAATCCACAACAGGCAAATTTTTATATGGTTTGGACCAGTGGCGTGGCGTGAGTTTGGAAGTTAGGTATGCAAGTTTTAATTGTTTGGAATTTTAGTGCCAACTTACGTATTTTTTGTGTCTTTCGACAGCTGTATTCAAATTATTTAAATCGCTGTAACCTACAGATTGCCAAACGTTGTTATCCTTCGAAAAAAGTAAACAAGGCCAACAAAATAACTTTTGCTTATTTGCACGACCGCAAAGCCAATTAAAATCTTCGTAAACTTTGACCGAAAATCGTCTCGTACAACTTTATATTTAACTTTGGTTTTGGTCTCCCGCGATCAAGAATATTTTGTTTTTCAGAAAAAGAGCGCGAACTAAATGATTGTTTTAATAAGCTATCGATTACAAAACAATCTGCCATTTTTACCAAACTATTGAAATCACAAAAATCACACAATAAAAAGACACGCTAATAAATAAACCATTTAAGACACTACTCACTACGCATGCAGAAACGCTACTGCTAATTTGCCTTAATGCATTTTTTTTACTTATTTTCACTCGGAAGCAACGATTCGAATTGCTTATTTCACATCTTCCTGTTGCATATGATATTACGAGGCAAAAGAGAAATGATCGCCCGAAAGAAATTTTTATTTTTGAAATGGCTACTTTAAACGCGAAAACCGCGTATTTTTTCTTCAAAAAGGTATGAATATTAGATATAGAATTACTCAAAACTAAATCATCAAAAAAACTTTTTAAATACGGATCTTAGTTTTTTAGTTATTTATTTGACTTCTGCTGAGGTGGAAGCAATTTTTAAAAGCTTTTATTTAGCTCGCTATCTTGTCTGTCTGTCTGTCTGTTTGTCGGGGTCAAATCTTGCAACCCAATTTTGACCCACTTCCGCTTGTCCGATTGACTTGAAATTTTGCACACTTATATAAGTCCGATGACAATACAATATTTTCACTACTTCGTCCTTGTAAGGATAACGGAAGGTCCTGTAAGGATAACGTGATTATCCTTTTCTCCAAATTTTCCGGAAAAAAATCTATTCTGGGGGTTTTTGGGGTCGCTGAATCCGAATCTGTCATTGAAAAGTCAGTAAGGATAACGGAAGGTCCTGTAAGGATAACGTGATTATCCTTTTCTCCAAATTTTCCGGAAAAAAATCTATTCTGGGGGTTTTTGGGGTCGCTGAATCCGAATCTGTCATTGAAAAGTCAGTAAGGATAACGGAAGGTCCTGTAAGGATAACGTGATTATCCTTTTCTCCAAATTTTCCGGAAAAAAATCTATTCTGGGGGTTTTTGGGGTCGCTGAATCCGAATCTGTCATTGAAAAGTCAGTAAGGATAACGGAAGGTCCTGTAAGGATAACGTGATTATTAGGGCTGCCAAAAATATGCATTTGCATATTTCTTCTCGTTATGATTTCGGCTCCGGGAGTTTTTTATTCATCCGAATCAATAAGTTTAGAAGCGAATGAAGGTCACTTGTTGTTGCATATTTCGCATATTTGACACGTTAGTGCATATTTGCATATAAATGCATATAAATGCATATAATGCATATTTAGTTGCATATTTTACAACTTTCATGAACAACCAAATTTTTTTTATACAATTCAAATTATAATTCGACTGTTTCAGCTAGAATAAATATTAAAAATAAATAAATATGTGTTTTTACTTTCTTCTACGAAGTATAATACAGTATTGTATTCATGAAAAATTTCAACCTTTTAATTTAACCTAAAAAAACATTTCCCGATCACTCCTTAGTCGATTGGAGTCATATTACAAAAATGTCTTTCTGTATGTCAGTCTGTGTACAAGATTTCTCAAAAACTAATAGAGCTAGCGCCATGAAATTTTATAGGCATATTTGGTCCTATCAACTTTTGGTGGAGATCCGTTAACCGGAAGTATCCAAAATGGCGGTTTTTCAAAAATCGCAATTTCGTTTTTCTCGATTTACTCCCAAACTAGGCGTTTTTTGGAGAAAATAAAATTTCCCACACTTTTGTCTTTAGCTATAACTCGATATCTCAACCTGTTATCGAGATAAACCGTTATTTCAAAAAAAATAACTTTTTCCATTATCTCGAAAAAAAATGGTTTTTTGCTTACTGTATATATGAGATGAATTAATGAGAATGGCATTCTGCACAATTTTGTCTTTTACAGTTATCCATTATCTTTTACCGTTATTGAAATATTTTTATTAAAATGTAAAAAATATATTTTTGCGAATTACTTGCAAACTAACAGTTTTTCGAAAAAACTTTTGAAAAACGAATTAAAGGCAATGAAATTTTCTACATTTTTACCTTTTACCGTAAATTGATATCTTGTACCGTTCTCAAGTGATTTCAAATTTTGTACATTTTGAGGTCATCTTTGGTTGACAAAACGATAAGGATAGCGTAAATTGCGCAGGGTCGTAGATTTTGTGGAAGAAAGTTTTGTGGTAGCAACAACTGATATTTTTCTACAAGTTTTAACCCCGATTATACCATAGACAATATGGAGTATTGAACATCTTAAAATTTAACAGTTGCAATTTAGAAACAAGTAAAAAATTTTTTTGTCAGTCAAAATGTCAATCTATTTTACAGACTATTATTTTTTCAATTTTTTTATTTTCCACATAAGTCGAATTAACCACATTTTAACAAGTTCCGTTCACTATTTTGGGTGAAATATACTATATTTCGGATTTTTAATGTTTTTAAAGTGCATATTTAAGTGCATATTTTGCCGTTTTTAGTGCATATTATATGCGCATATTTCGCCTTTTTTAGTGCATATTTTTAGCAGCCCTAGTGATTATCCTTTTCTCCAAATTTTCCGGAAAAAAATCTATTCTGGGGGTTTTTGGGGTCGCTTAATACGATTCTCAAGTTAAAAAGCCTGTAAGGACATCTCAAATGTAAGGATATATTCGAAGACTAAAAAGAACAAAATAAAAAAAATAAAAAAAAAATTTTTAAAAAAAAGCTTTTATTAAAAAAGAATGCACTAAAAAGAAAAAAATAATTTTCTGGACGCTGTGTATCACAAATATAAAAGCTTTTAAAAAGCGAGATAAAGCATAAAACAATAAAATAAAAATTTATCTCGCTTTTAAAAAGCTTTTATATTTGTGATACACAGCGTCCAGAAAATTATTTTTTTCTTTTTAGTGCATTCTTTTTTAATAAAAGCTTTTTTTTAAAAATTTTTTTTTTATTTTTTTTATTTTGCATCCACATTATCTCTTTTCTCCAGTCGTTAACATAGGTTTTCATCTCTTAAAATTTAGTTTGATCTCTCTTCGTACAAAACTCACAGAAGCAACAATAATTTCTGCTTCCACACTGTTCCAAAGGCAAATTAAGAAATTCTCTCTTTTTTTAAAGTCAGTCGGGGTTGAATATATCACGACTGTATGATAAAATGCATTTTGTGCCGTATTGAAGCTACAAACGGCACAAAACAGTAACTCTAAGTTGTACTGAAGCTACAAACGGCACAAAACAGTAATTCTAACAATAAACTTAAACTTAATTATGATCGAAAAAATGTTTCAACTTAAAACTCAGTTACCAATATTATTGTGAGATTCCATCATACATTCCATACATTCCATATACATTCCATCATACCTTCCATACATTCTATCATAGATTCCGTACATTCCATATACACTCAATACATTCCATACATACCATACATTCCATCATACATTCCATACATTCCATCATACATTCCATACATTCCATATACATTCCATACATTCCATCATACATTCCATACATTCCATCAAACATTCCATACATTCCATCATACATTCCATACATTCCATCATACATTCCATACATTCCATTTACATTCCATACATTCCATCATATATTCCATACATTCCATCAAACATTCCATACATTCCATTTACATTCCATACATTTCATCATATATTCCATACATTCCATCAAACATTCCATACATTCCATCATACATTCCATACATTCCATATACATTCCATACATTCCATCGAACATTCCATACATTCCATCATACATTCCATACATTCCATCGAACATTCCATACATTCCATCATACATTCCATCATACATTCCATCATACATTCCATACATTCCATATACATTCCATACATTCCATCATACATTCCATACATTCCAACAAACATTCCATACATTCCATCATACATTCCATACATTCCATCAAACATTCCATACATTCCATATACATTCCATACATTCCATCATACATTCCATACATTCCATATACATTCCATACATTCCATCATACATTCCATACATTCCATCATACATTCCATACATTCCATATACATTCCATACATTCCATCATACATTCCATACATTCCATATACATTCCATACATTCCATCATACATTCCATACATTCCATCAAACATTCCATACATTCCATAATACATTCCATACATTCCATCATACATTCCATACATTCCATTTACATTCCATACATTCCATCATACATTCCATACATTCCAACAAACATTCCATACATTCCATCATACATTCCATACATTCCATCATACATTCCATACATTCCATATACATTCCATACATTCCATCATACATTCCATACATTCCAACAAACATTCCATACATTCCATCATACATTCCATCAAACATTCCATACATTCCATATACATTCCATACATTCCATCATACATTCCATACATTCCATATACATTCCATACATTCCATCATACATTCTATCATACATTCCGTACATTCCATGTACATTCCATACATTCCATCATACATTCCATACATTTCATCATACATTCCATACATTCCATATACATTCCATCATACATTCCATACATTCCATCATACATTCCATACATTCCATATACATTCCATACATTCCATCATACATTCCATACATTCCATTTACATTCCATACATTCCATCATACATTCCATCATACATTCCATACATTCCATATACATTCCATACATTCCATCATACATTCCATACAATCCATACATTCCATATACATTCCATACATTCCATCACACATTCCATACATTCCATCGAACATTCCATCATAAATTCCATACATTCCATTAAACATTCCATACATTCCATATACATTCCATACATTCCATCATACATTCCATACATTCCA
Organism: Chrysopilus asiliformis; assembly: GCA_964034945.1. NCBI lineage: Eukaryota > Metazoa > Arthropoda > Insecta > Diptera > Rhagionidae > Chrysopilus > Chrysopilus asiliformis. The sequence continues at coordinate 48,484,757 of OZ035960.1, forward strand.
ACAAACATTCCATACATTCCATCATACATTCCATACATTCCATCATATATTCCATACATTCCATCATACATTCCATACATTCCATCATACATTCCATACATTCCATCATACATTCCATACATTCCATATACATTCCATACATTCCATCATACATTCCATACATTCCATATACATTCCATCATACATTCCATACATTCCATTATACATTCCATACATTCCATCATACATTCCATACATTCCATACATTCCATATACATTCCATACATTCCATCATACATTCCATACATTCTATCATACATTCCGTACATTCCATGTACATTCCATACATTCCATCATACATTCCATACATTCCATCATACATTCCATACATTCCATATACATTCCATACATTCCATCATACATTCCATACATTCCATCATACATTCCATACATTCCATCATACATTCTATCATACATTCCGTACATTCCATGTACATTCCATACATTCCATCATACATTCCATACATTTCATCATACATTCCATACATTCCATATACATTCCATACATTCCATCATACATTCCATACATTCCATCATACATTCCATACATTCCATATACATTCTATACATTCCATCATACATTCCATACATTCCATATACATTCCATACATTCCATCATACATTCCATACATTCCATCATACATTCCATACATTCCATATACATTCCATACATTCCATCATACATTCCATACAATCCATACATTCCATATACATTCCATACATTCCATCACACATTCCATACATTCCATCGAACATTCCATACATTCCATCATAAATTCCATACATTCCATTAAACATTCCATACATTCCATATACATTCCATACATTCCATCATACATTCCATACATTCCAACAAACATTCCATACATTCCATCATACATTCCATACATTCCATCATACATTCCATACATTCCATCATACATTCCATCATACATTCCATTCATTCCATATACATTCCATACATTCCATCATACATTCCATACATTCCATACATTCCATATACATTCCATACATTCCATCATACATTCCATACATTCTATCATACATTCCGTACATTCCATGTACATTCCATACATTCCATCATACATTCCATACATTCCATCATACATTCCATACATTCCATATACATTCCATACATTCCATCATACATTCCATACATTCCATCATACATTCCATACATTCCATATACATTCCATACATTCCATCATACATTCCATACATTCCATATACATTCCATACATTCCATCATACATTCCATCAAACATCGCATACATTCCATCATACATTCCATACATTCCATCATACATTCCATACATTCCATTTACATTCCATACATTCCATCATACATTCCATACATTCCAACAAACATTCCATACATTCCATCATACATTCCATACATTCCATCATACATTCCATCATACATTCCATACATTCCATATACATTCCATACATTCCATCATACATTCCATACATTCCAACAAACATTCCATACATTCCATCATACATTCCATACATTCCATATACATTCCATACATTCCATCATACATTCCATACATTCCATATACATTCCATACATTCTATCATACATTCCATACATTCTATCATATATTCCGTACATTCCATGTACATTCCATACATTCCATCATACATTCCATACATTTCATCATACATTCCATACATTCCATATACATTCCATACATTTCATCATACATTCCATACATTCCATATACATTCCATACATTCCATCATACATTCCATACATTCCATCATACATTCCATACATTCCATACATTCCATATACATTCCATACATTCCATCATACATTCCATACATTCCATCATACATTCCATACATTCCATATACATTCCATACATTCCATCATACATTCCATACATTCCATCATACATTCCATACATTCCATATACATTCCATACATTCCATCATACACTCCATACATTCCATACATTCCATATACATTCCATACTTTCCATCATACATTCCATACATTCCATCATACATTCCATACATTCCATATACATTCCATACATTCTATCATACATTCCATACATTCCATATACATTCCATACATTCCATCATACATTCCATACATTCCATCGAACATTCCATACATTCCATCATACATTCCATACATTCCATTAAACATTCCATACATTCCATATACATTCCATACATTCCATCATACATTCCAACAAACATTCCATACATTCCATCATACATTCCAAACATTCCATCATACATTCCATACATTCCATCATACATTCCATTCATTCCATATACATTCCATACAATCCATCATACATTCCATACATTCCATCATACATTCCATACATTCCATATACATTCCATACATTCCATCATACATTCCATACATTCCATACATTCCATATACATTCCATACATTCCATCATACATTCCATACATTCTATCATACATTCCGTACATTCCATGTACATTCCATACATTCCATCATACATTCCATACATTCCATCATACATTCCATACATTCCATATACATTCCATACATTCCATCATACATTCCATACATTCCATCATACATTCCATACATTCCATATACATTCCATACATTCCATCATACATTCCATACATTCCATATACATTCCATACATTCCATCATACATTCCATACATTCCATCAAACATTCCATACATTCCATCATACATTCCATACATTCCATCATACATTCCATACATTCCATTTACATTCCATACATTCCATCATACATTCCATACATTCCAACAAACATTCCATACATTCCATCATACATTCCATACATTCCATCATACATTCCATCATACATTCCATACATTCCATATACATTCCATACATTCCATCATACATTCCATACATTCCAACAAACATTCCATACATTCCATCATACATTCCATCAAACATTCCATACATTCCATATACATTCCATACATTCCATCATACATTCCATACATTCCATATACATTCCATACATTCTATCATACATTCTATCATACATTCCATACATTCTATCATACATTCCGTACATTCCATGTACATTCCATACATTCCATCATACATTCCATACATTTCATCATACATTCCATACATTCCACATACATTCCATACATTCCATCATACATTCCATACATTCCATCATACATTCCATACATTCCATATACATTCCATACATTCCATCATACATTCCATACATTCCATATACATTCCATACATTCCATCATACATTCCATACATTCCATCATACATTCCATACATTCCATATACATTCCATACATTCCATATACATTCCATACATTCCATCATACATTCCATACATTCCATTTACATTCCATACATTCCATCAAACATTCCATACATTCCATATACATTCCATACATTCCATCATACATTCCATACATTCCATCATACATTCCATCATACATTCCATACATTCCATCATACATTCCATTCATTCCATCGAACATTCCATACATTCCATCATACATTCCATACATTCCATCATACATTCCATACATTCCATCATACATTCCATACATTCCATATACATTCCATACATTCCATCATACATTCCATACATTCTATCATACATTCCATACATTCCATATACATTCCATACATTCCATCATACATTCCATACATTCCATCATACATTCCATACATTCCATATACATTCCATACATTCCATCATACATTCCATACATTCCATCATACATTCCATACATTCCATATACATTCCATACATTCCATACATTACAACAAACATTCCATACATTCCATATACATTCCATACATTCCATCATACATTCCATACATTCCATCATACATTCCATACATTCCATATACATTCCATACATTCCATCATACATTCCATACATTCCATCATACATTCCATCATACATTCCATACATTCCATCATACATTCCATACATTCCATCATACATTCCATACATTCCATCATACATTCCATCATACATTCCATACATTCCATCATACATTCCATACATTCCATCGAACATTCCATACATTCCATCATACATTCCATACATTCCATCATACATTCCATACATTCCATCATACATTCCATACATTCCATATACATTCCATACATTCCATCATACATTCCATACATTCTATCATACATTCCATACATTCCATATACATTCCATACATTCCATCATACATTCCATACATTCCATCATACATTCCATACATTCCATATACATTCCATACATTCCATCATACATTCCATACATTCCATTTACATTCCATACATTCCATCATACATTCCATACATTCCATCATACATTCCATACATTCCATATACATTCCATACATTCCATCATACATTCCATACATTCTATCATACATTCCATACATTCCATCATACATTCCATACATTCCATCATACATTCCATCATACATTCCATACATTCCATATACATTCCATACATTCCATCATACATTCCATACATTCCAACAAACATTCCATACATTCCATCATACATTCCATCAAACATTCCATACATTCCATATACATTCCATACATTCCATCATACATTCCATCATACATTCCATACATTCCATATACATTCCATCATACATTCCATACATTCCATATACATTCCATACATTCCATACATTCCAGCATACATTCCATACATTCCATCATACATTCCATACATTCCATATACATTCCATACATTCCATCATTCATTCCATACATTCCATATACATTCCATACATTCCATCATACATTCCATACATTCCATATACATTCCATACATTCCATCATACATTCCATACATTCCATATACATTCCATACATTCCAGCATACATTCCATACATTCCATCATACATTCCATACATTCCATATACATTCCATACATTCCATACATTCCAGCATACATTCCATACATTCCATCATACATTCCATACATTCCAGCATACATTCCATACATTCCATCATACATTCCATACATTCCATATACATTCCATACATTCCAGCATACATTCCATACATTCCATCATACATTCCATACATTCCATATACATTCCATACATTCCATCATACATTCCATACATTCCATATACATTCCATACATTCCAGCATACATTCCATACATTCCATCATACATTCCATACATTCCATCATACATTCCATACATTCCATATACATTCCATACATTCCATCATACATTCCATACATTCCATATACATTCCATACATTCCAGCATACATTCCATACATTCCATCATACATTCCATACATTCCATATACATTCCATACATTCCATCATACATTCCATACATTCCATATACATTCCATACATTCCAGCATACATTCCATACATTCCATCATACATTCCATACATTCCATATACATTCCATACATTCCATCATACATTCCATACATTCCATATACATTCCATACATTCCATCATACATTCCATACATTCCATATACATTCCATACATTCCATCATACATTCCATACATTCCATATACATTCCATACATTCCATCATACATTCCATACATTCCATATACATTCCATACATTCCATCATACATTCCATACATTCCATATACATTCCATACATTCCAGCATACATTCCATACATTCCATCATACATTCCATACATTCCATATACATTCCATACATTCCATCATACATTCCATCATACATTCCATCATACATTCCATACATTCCATATACATTCCATACATTCCATATACATTCCATACATTCCAGCATACATTCCATACATTACATCATACATTCCATACATTCCATATACATTCCATACATTCCATCATACATTCCATACATTCCATCATACATTCCATACATTCCATATACATTCCATACATTCCATCATTCATTCCATACATTCCATATACATTCCATACATTCCAGCATACATTCCATACATTCGATCATACATTCCAAACATTCCATATACATTCCATACATTCCATCATACATTCCATACATTCCATCATACATTCCATACATTCCATATACATTCCATACATTCCATCATACATTCCATACATTCCATCATACATTCCATACATTCCATATACATTCCATACATTCCATCATACATTCTATACATTCCATATACATTCCATACATTCCATCATACATTCCATACATTTCATATACATTCCATACATTCCATCATTCATTCCATACATTCCATACATTCCAGCATACATTCCATACATTCCATCATACATTCCATACATTCCATATACATTCCATACATTCCATCATACATTCCATACATTCCATATACATTCCATACATTCCATATACATTCCATACATTCCATCATACATTCCATACATTCCATCATACATTCCATACATTCCATATACATTCCATACATTCCATCATACATTCCATACATTCCATATACATTCCATACATTCCAGCATACATTCCATACATTCCATCATACATTCCATACATTCCATCATACATTCCATACATTCCATATACATTCCATACATTCCATCATTCATTCCATACATTCCATACATTCCAGCATACATTCCATACATTCCATCATACATTCCATACATTCCATATACATTCCATACATTCCATCATACATTCCATACATTCCATCATACATTCCATACATTCCATATACATTCCATACATTCCATCATACATTCCATACATTCCATCATACATTCCATACATTCCATATACATTCCATACATTCCAGCATACATTCCATACATTCCATCATACATTCCATACATTCCATATACATTCCATACATTCCATCATACATTCCATACATTCCATATACATTCCATACATTCCATCATACATTCCATACATTCCATCATACATTCCATACATTCCATCATACATTCCATACATTCCATATACATTCCATACATTCCAACAAACATTCCATACATTCCATCATACATTCCATACATTCCATCAAACATTCCATACATTCCATATACATTCCATGCATTAGATCATATATTCCATACATTCCATATACATTCCATACATTCCATCATACATTCCATACATTCTATCATACATTCCGTACATTCCATGTACATTCCATACATTCCATCATACATTCCATACATTCCATCATACATTCCATACATTCCATATACATTCCATCATACATTCCATACATTCCATCATACATTCCATACATTCTATCATACATTCCATACATTCCATCATACATTCCATACATTCCATATACATTCCATACATTCCAGCATACATTCCATACATTCCATCATACATTCCATACATTCCATATACATTCCATACATTCCATCATACATTCCATACATTCCATCATACATTCCATACATTCCATCATACATTCCATACATTCCATATACATTCCATACATTCCATCATACATTCCATACATTCCATCATACATTCCATACATTCCATATACATTCCATACATTCCATATACATTCCATACATTCCAGCATACATTCCATACATTCCATCATACATTCCATACATTCCATATACATTCCATACATTCCATCATACATTCCATACATTCCATCATACATTCCATACGTTCCATATACATTCCATACATTCCATCATACATTCCATACATTCCATCATACATTCCATACATTCCAGCATACATTCCATACATTCCATCATACATTCCATACATTCCATATACATTCCATACATTCCATCATACATTCCATACATTCCATCATACATTCCATACATTCCATATACATTCCATACATTCCAGCATACATTCCATACATTCCATCATACATTCCATCATACATTCCATACATTCCATCATACATTCCATACATTCCATATACATTCCATACATTCCATCATACATTCCATACATTCCATCATACATTCCATACATTCCATATACATTCCATACATTCCATATACATTCCATACATTCCAGCATACATTCCATACATTCCATCATACATTCCATACATTCCATATACATTCCATACATTCCATCATACATTCCATACATTCCATCATACATTCCATACATTCCATATACATTCCATACATTCCATCATTCATTCCATACATTCCATATACATTCCATACATTCCAGCATACATTCCATACATTCCATCATACATTCCATACATTCCATATACATTCCATACATTCCATCATACATTCCATACATTCCATATACATTCCATACATTCCATCATACATTCCATACATTCCATCATACATTCCATACATTCCATATACATTCCATACATTCCATACATTCCAGCATACATTCCATCATACATTCCATACATTCCATATACATTCCATCATACATTCCATACATTCCATCATACATTCCATACATTCCATATACATTCCATACATTCCGTATACATTCCATACATTCCATCATACATTCCATACATTCCATCATACATTCCATACATTCCATATACATTCCATACATTCCATCATACATTCCATACATTCCATATACATTCCATACATTCCATCATACATTCCATACATTCCATATACATTCCATACATTCCAGCATACATTCCATACATTCCATCATACATTCCATACATTCCATATACATTCCATACATTCCATCATACATTCCATACATTCCATCATACATTCCATACATTCCATATACATTCCATACATTCCATCATACATTCCATTCATTCCATCATACATTTCATACATTCCATATACATTCCATACATTCCATCATTCATTCCATACATTCCATATACATTCCATACATTCCAGCATACATTCCATCATACATTCCATACATTCCATACATTCCATCATACATTCCATACATTCCATCATACATTCCATACATTCCATATACATTCCATACATTCCATATACATTCCATACATTCCATATACATTCCATACATTCCATCATACATTCCATACATTCCATTTACATTCCATACATTCCATCAAACATTCCATACATTCCATATACATTCCATACATTCCATCATACATTCCATACATTCCATCATACATTCCATACATTCCATATACATTCCATACATTCCATCATACATTCCATACATTCCATCATACATTCCATACATTCCATATACATTCCATCATACATTCCATACATTCTATCATACATTCCGTACATTCCATGTACATTCAATACATTCCATCATACATTCCATACATTCCATCATACATTCCATATATTCCATTAAACATTCCATACATTCCATATACATTCCATACATTCCATCATACATTCCATACATTCCATTTACATTCCATACATTCCATCAAACATTCCATACATTCCATATACATTCCATACATTCCATCATACATTCCATACATTCCATCATACATTCCATACATTCCATATACATTCCATACATTCCATCATACATTCCATACATTCCATCATACATTCCATACATTCCATATACATTCCATACATTCCATCATACATTCCATACATTCTATCATACATTCCGTACATTCCATGTACATTCCATACATTCCATCATACATTCCATACATTCCATCATACATTCCATCATACATTCCATCATACATTCCATACATTCCATCGAACATTCCATACATTCCATCAGACATTCCATACATTCCATCATACATTCCATACATTCCATATACATTCCATACATTCCATCATACATTCCATACATTCCATTTACATTCCATACATTCCATCAAACATTCCATACATTCCATATACATTCCATACATTCCATCATACATTCCATACATTCCATCATACATTCCATACATTCCATATACATTCCATACATTCCATCATACATTCCATACATTCCATCATACATTCCATACATTCCATCGAACATTCCATACATTCCATCATACATTCCATCATACATTCCATACATTCCATATACATTCCATACATTCCATCATACATTCCATACATTACAACAAACATTCCATACATTCCATCATACATTCCATACATTCCATACATTCCATTTACATTCCATACATTCCATCAAACATTCCATACATTCCATATACATTCCATACATTCCATCATACATTCCATACATTCCATCATACATTCCATACATTCCATATACATTCCATACATTCCATATACATTCCATACATTCCATATACATTCCATACATTCCATCATACATTCCATACATTCCATTTACATTCCATACATTCCATCAAACATTCCATACATTCCATATACATTCCATACATTCCATCATACATTCCATACATTCCATCATACATTCCATACATTCCATATACATTCCATACATTCCATCATACATTCCATACATTCCATATACATTCCATACATTCTATCATACATTCCGTACATTCCATGTACATTCAATACATTCCATCATACATTCCATACATTCCATCATACATTCCATATATTCCATTAAACATTCCATACATTCCATATACATTCCATACATTCCATCATACATTCCATACATTCCATTTACATTCCATACATTCCATCAAACATTCCATACATTCCATATACATTCCATACATTCCATCATACATTCCATACATTCCATCATACATTCCATACATTCCATATACATTCCATACATTCCATCATACATTCCATACATTCCATCATACATTCCATACATTCCATATACATTCCATACATTCCATCATACATTCCATACATTCTATCATACATTCCGTACATTCCATGTACATTCCATACATTCCATCATACATTCCATCGAACATTCCATACATTCCATCATACATTCCATACATTCCATCATACATTCCATACATTCCATCATACATTCCATACATTCCATATACATTCCATACATTCCATCATACATTCCATACATTCCATCAAACATTCCATGCATTCCATCATACATTCCTTACATTCCATCATACATTCCATACATTCCATCATACATTCCATACATTCCATCAAACATTCCATACATTCCATCATACATTCCATACATTCCATCATACATTCCATACATTCCATATACATTCCATACATTCCATCATACATTCCATACATTCCATCATACATTCCATACATTCCATCATACATTCCATCATACATTCCATACATTCCATATACATTCCATACATTCCATCATACATTCCATACATTACAACAAACATTCCATACGTTCCATCATACATTCCATACATTCCATCATACATTCCATACATTCCATATACATTCCATACATTCCATCATACATTCCATACATTCCATCAAACATTCCATGCATTCCATCATACATTCCTTACATTCCATCATACATTCCATACATTCCATCATACATTCCATACATTCCATACATTCCATCATACATTCCATACATTCCATCATACTTTCCATACATTCCATCATACATTCCATACATTCCATCCAACATTCCATACATTCCATCATACATTCAATACATTCCATCATACATTCCATACATTCCATATACATTCCATACATTCCATCATACATTCCATACATTCCATCATACATTCCATACATTCCATCATACATTCCATCATACATTCCATACATTCCATATACATTCCATACATTCCATCATACATTCCATACATTACAACAAACATTCCATACATTCCATCATACATTCCAAACATTCCATCATACATTCCATACATTCCATACATTCCATATACATTCCATTCATTCCATCATACATTCCATACATTCCATCGAACATTCCATCATACATTCCATACATTCCATATACATTCCATACATTCCATCATACATTCCATACATTCCATCATACATTCCATACATTCCATAAATTCCATATACATTCCATCATACATTCCATCGAACATTCCATACATTCCATCATACATTCCATCGAACATTCCATACATTCCATCATACATTCCATACATTCCATCATACATTCCATACATTCCATCATACATTCCATACATTCCATATACATTCCATACATTCCATCATACATTCCATACATTCCATCAAACATTCCATGCATTCCATCATACATTCCTTACATTCCATCATACATTCCATACATTCCATCATACATTCCATACATTCCATACATTCCATCATACATTCCATACATTCCATCATACATTCCATACATTCCATCATACATTCCATACATTCCATCAAACATTCCATACATTCCATCATACATTCAATACATTCCATCATACATTCCATACATTCCATATACATTCCATACATTCCATCATACATTCCATACATTCCATCATACATTCCATACATTCCATCATACATTCCATACATTCCATATACATTCCATACATTCCATCATACATTCCATACATTACAACAAACATTCCATACATTCCATCATACATTCCAAACATTCCATCATACATTCCATACATTCCATCATACATTCCATACATTCCATATACATTCCATACATTCCATCATACATTCCATACATTCCATCATACATTCCATACATTCCATATACATTCCATACATTCCATCATACATTCCATACATTCCATACATTCCATATACATTCCATTCATTCCATCATACATTCCATACATTCCATCGAACATTCCATCATACATTCCATACATTCCATATACATTCCATACATTCCATCATACATTCCATACATTCCATCATACATTCCATACATTCCATAAATTCCATATACATTCCATCATACATTCCATCGAACATTCCATACATTCCATCATACATTCCATACATTCCATCATACATTCCATACATTCCATCATACATTCCATACATTCCATATACATTCCATACATTCCATCATACATTCCATACATTCCATCAAACATTCCATGCATTCCATCATACATTCCTTACATTCCATCATACATTCCATACATTCCATACATTCCATCATACATTCCATTTACATTCCATACATTCCATCAAACATTCCATACATTCCATATACATTCCATACATTCCATCATACATTCCATACATTCCATCATACATTCCATACATTCCATCATACATTCCATACATTCCATATACATTCCATACATTCCATCATACATTCCATACATTCTATCATACATTCCGTACATTCCATGTACATTCCATACATTCCATCATACATTCCATCGAACATTCCATACATTCCATCATACATTCCATACATTCCATCATACATTCCATACATTCCATCATACATTCCATACATTCCATATACATTCCATACATCCCATCATACATTCCATACATTCCATCAAACATTCCATGCATTCCATCATACATTCCTTACATTCCATCATACATTCCATACATTCCATCATACATTCCATACATTCCACCATACATTCCATACATTCCATCATACATTCCATACATTCCATCAAACATTCCATACATTCCATCATACATTCCATACATTCCATCATACATTCCATACATTCCATATACATTCCATACATTCCATACATTCCATCATACATTCCATACATTCCATCATACATTCCATACATTCCATACATTCCATCATACATTCCATACATTCCATATACATTCCATACATTCCATCATACATTCCATACATTCCATCATACATTCCATACATTCCATATACATTCCATACATTCCATCATACATTCCGTACATTCCATCATACATTCCATACATTCCATCGAACATTCCATACATTCCATCATACATTCCATACATTCCATCATACATTCCATACATTCCATCATACATTCCATACATTCCATATACATTCCATACATTCCATCATACATTCCATACATTCCATCATACATTCCATACATTCCATCGAACATTCCATACATTCCATCATACATTCCATATACATTCCATACATTCCATATACATTCCATACATTCCATATACATTCCATACATTCCATCATACATTCCATACATTCCATTTACATTCCATACATTCCATCAAACATTCCATACATTCCATATACATTCCATACATTCCATCATACATTCCATACATTCCATCATACATTCCATACATTCCATATACATTCCATACATTCCATCATACATTCCATACATTCCATCATACATTCCATACATTCCATATACATTCCATACATTCCATCATACATTCCATACATTCTATCATACATTCCGTACATTCCATGTACATTCCATACATTCCATATACATTCCATACATTCCATCATACATTCCATACATTCCATTTACATTCCATACATTCCATCAAACATTCCATACATTCCATATACATTCCATACATTCCATATACATTCCATACATTCCATCATACATTCCATACATTCCATATACATTCCATACATTCCATCATACATTCCATACATTCCATCATACATTCCATACATTCCATCGAACATTCCATACATTCCATCATACATTCCATCATACATTCCATACATTCCATCATACATTCCATATACATTCCATACATTCCATATACATTCCATACATTCCATATACATTCCATACATTCCATCATACATTCCATACATTCCATTTACATTCCATACATTCCATCAAACATTCCATACATTCCATATACATTCCATACATTCCATCATACATTCCATACATTCCATCATACATTCCATACATTCCATATACATTCCATACATTCCATCATACATTCCATACATTCCATCATACATTCCATACATTCCATCAAACATTCCATACATTCCATATACATTCCATACATTCCATATACATTCCATACATTCCATCATACATTCCATACATTCCATATACATTCCATACATTCCATCATACATTCCATACATTCCATCATACATTCCATACATTCCATCGAACATTCCATACATTCCATCATACATTCCATCATACATTCCATACATTCCATCATACATTCCATATACATTCCATACATTCCATATACATTCCATACATTCCATATACATTCCATACATTCCATCATACATTCCATACATTCCATTTACATTCCATACATTCCATCAAACATTCCATACATTCCATATACATTCCATACATTCCATCATACATTCCATACATTCCATCATACATTCCATACATTCCATATACATTCCATACATTCCATCATACATTCCATACATTTCATCATACATTCCATACATTCCATATACATTCCATACATTCCATCATACATTCCATACATTCTATCATACATTCCGTACATTCCATGTACATTCCATACATTCCATATACATTCCATACATTCCATCATACATTCCATACATTCCATTTACATTCCATACATTCCATCAAACATTCCATACATTCCATATACATTCCATACATTCCATCATACATTCCATACATTCCATCATACATTCCATACATTCCATATACATTCCATACATTCCATCATACATTCCATACATTCCATCATACATTCCATACATTCCATATACATTCCATACATTCCATCATACATTCCATACATTCTATCATACATTCCGTACATTCCATGTACATTCCATACATTCCATCATACATTCCATACATTCCATCATACATTCCATATATTTCATTAAACATTCCATACATTCCATATACATTCCATACATTCCATCATACATTCCATACATTCCATTTACATTCCATACATTCCATCAAACATTCCATACATTCCATATACATTCCATACATTCCATCATACATTCCATACATTCCATCATACATTCCATACATTCCATCATACATTCCATACATTCCATCATACATTCCATATATTCCATTAAACATTCCATACATTCCATATACATTCCATACATTCCATCATACATTCCATCATACATTCCATACATTCCATATACATTCCATACATTCCATATACATTCCATACATTCCAACAAACATTCCATACATTCCATCATACATTCCATACATTCCATCAAACATTCCATACATTCCATATACATTCCATACATTCCATCATACATTCCATACATTCCATATACATTCCATACATTCCATCATACATTCCATACATTCTATCATACATTCCGTACATTCCATGTACATTCCATACATTCCATCATACATTCCATACATTCCATCATACATTCCATACATTCCATATACATTCCATACATTCATCATACATTCCATACATTCCATCGTACATTCCATACATTCCATCATACATTCCATACATTCCATATACATTCCATACATTCCATCATACACTCCATACATTCCATCATACATTCCATACATTCCATATACATTCCATACATTCCATCATACATTCCATACATTCCATCATACATTCCATACATTCCAACAAACATTCCATACATTCCATCATACATTCCATACATTCCATCAAACATTCCATACATTCCATATACATTCCATGCATTAGATCATATATTCCATACATTCCATATACATTCCATACATTCCATCATACATTCCATACATTCTATCATACATTCCGTACATTCCATGTACATTCCATACATTCCATCATACATTCCATACATTCCATCATACATTTCATACATTCCATATACATTCCATACATTCCATCATACATTCCATACATTCCATCATACATTCCATACATTCTATCATACATTCCGTACATTCCATGTACATTCCATACATTCCATCATACATTCCATACATTCCATCATACATTCCATACATTCCATATACATTCCATACATTCCATCATACATTCCATACATTCCATCATACATTCCATACATTCCATATACATTCCATACATTCCATCATACACTCCATACATTCCATACATTCCATATACATTCCATACTTTCCATCATACATTCCATACATTCCATCATACATTCCATACATTCCATATACATTCCATACATTCCATCATACATTCCATACATTCCATATACATTCCATACATTCCATCATACATTCCATACATTCCATCGAACATTCCATACATTCCATCATACATTCCATACATTCCATTAAACATTCCATACATTCCATATACATTCCATACATTCCATCATACATTCCAACAAACATTCCATACATTCCATCATACATTCCAAACATTCCATCATACATTCCATACATTCCATATACATTCCATACATTCCATCATACATTCCATACATTCCATCATACATTCCATACATTCCATCATACATTCCATACATTCCATCGAACATTCCATACATTCCATCATACATTCCATACATTCCATCATACATTCCATACATTCCATATACATTCCATACATTCCATCATACATTCCATACATTCCATCATACATTCCATACATTCCATATACATTCCATACATTCCATCATACATTCCATACATTCCATCATACATTCCATCATACATGCCATACATTCCATCATACATTCCATACATTCCATCGAACATTCCATACATTCCATCATACATTCCATACATTCCATCATACATTCCATACATTCCATCATACATTCCATACATTCCATATACATTCCATACATTCCATCGAACATTCCATACATTCCATCATACATTCCATCATACATTCCATACATTCCATATACATTCCATACATTCCATCATACATTCCATACATTCCATCATACATTCCATACATTCCATATACATTCCATACATTCCATCATACATTCCATACATTCCAACAAACATTCCATACATTCCATCATACATTCCATCAAACATTCCATACATTCCATATACATTCCATACATTCCATCATACATTCCATACATTCCATATACATTCCATACATTCCATCATACATTCCATACATTCTATCATACATTCCGTACATTCCATGTACATTCCATACATTCCATCATACATTCCATACATTCCATATACATTCCATACATTCCATCATACATTCCATACATTCCATCATACATTCCATACATTCCATCATACATTCCATACATTCCATCATACATTCCATATATTCCATTAAACATTCCATACATTCCATATACATTCCATACATTCCATCATACATTCCATACATTACATTTACATTCCATACATTCCATCAAACATTCCATACATTCCATATACATTCCATACATTCCATCATACATTCCATACATTCCATACATTCCATATACATTCCATACATTCCATCATACATTCCATACATTCCATCATACATTCCATACATTCCATATACATTCCATACATTCCATATACATTCCATACATTCCATCATACATTCCGTACATTCCATCATACATTCCATACATTCCATCATACATTCCATACATTCCATCAAACATTCCATACATTCCATCATACATTCCATACATTCCATCATCCATTCCATACATTCCATTTACATTCCATACATTCCATCATACATTCCATACATTCCTACAAACATTCCATACATTCCATCATACATTCCATACATTCCATCATACATTCCATCATACATTCCATCATACATTCCATACATTCCATATACATTCCATACATTCCATATACATTCCATACATTCCAACAAACATTCCATACATTCCATCATACATTCCATACATTCCATCAAACATTCCATACATTCCATATACATTCCATACATTCCATCATACATTCCATACATTCCATATACATTCCATACATTCCATCATACATTCCATACATTCTATCATACATTCCGTACATTCCATGTACATTCCATACATTCCATCATACATTCCATACATTCCATCATACATTCCATACATTCCATATACATTCCATACATTCATCATACATTCCATACATTCCATCGTACATTCCATACATTCCATCATACATTCCATACATTCCATATACATTCCATACATTCCATCATACACTCCATACATTCCATCATACATTCCATACATTCCATCATACATTCCATACATTCCATCATACATTCCATACATTCCAACAAACATTCCATACATTCCATCATACATTCCATACATTCCATCAAACATTCCATACATTCCATATACATTCCATGCATTAGATCATATATTCCATACATTCCATATACATTCCATACATTCCATCATACATTCCATACATTCTATCATACATTCCGTACATTCCATGTACATTCCATACATTCCATCATACATTCCATACATTCCATCATACATTCCATACATTCCATATACATTCCATACATTCCATCATACATTCCATACATTCCATCATACATTCCATACATTCTATCATACATTCCGTACATTCCATGTACATTCCATACATTCCATCATACATTCCATACATTCCATCATACATTCCATACATTCCATATACATTCCATACATTCCATCATACATTCCATACATTCCATCATACATTCCATACATTCCATCATACACTCCATACATTCCATACATTCCATATACATTCCATACTTTCCATCATACATTCCATACATTCCATCATACATTCCATACATTCCATATACATTCCATACATTCCATCATACATTCCATACATTCCATATACATTCCATACATTCCATCATACATTCCATACATTCCATCGAACATTCCATACATTCCATCATACATTCCATACATTCCATTAAACATTCCATACATTCCATATACATTCCATACATTCCATCATACATTCCAACAAACATTCCATACATTCCATCATACATTCCAAACATTCCATCATACATTCCATACATTCCATATACATTCCATACATTCCATCATACATTCCATACATTCCATCATACATTCCATACATTCCATCATACATTCCATACATTCCATCGAACATTCCATACATTCCATCATACATTCCATACATTCCATCATACATTCCATACATTCCATATACATTCCATACATTCCATCATACATTCCATACATTCCATCATACATTCCATACATTCCATATACATTCCATACATTCCATCATACATTCCATACATTCCATCATACATTCCATCATACATGCCATACATTCCATCATACATTCCATACATTCCATCGAACATTCCATACATTCCATCATACATTCCATACATTCCATCATACATTCCATACATTCCATCATACATTCCATACATTCCATATACATTCCATACATTCCATCGAACATTCCATACATTCCATCATACATTCCATCATACATTCCATACATTCCATATACATTCCATACATTCCATCATACATTCCATACATTCCATCATACATTCCATACATTCCATATACATTCCATACATTCCATCATACATTCCATACATTCCAACAAACATTCCATACATTCCATCATACATTCCATCAAACATTCCATACATTCCATATACATTCCATACATTCCATCATACATTCCATACATTCCATATACATTCCATACATTCCATCATACATTCCATACATTCTATCATACATTCCGTACATTCCATGTACATTCCATACATTCCATCATACATTCCATACATTCCATATACATTCCATACATTCCATCATACATTCCATACATTCCATCATACATTCCATACATTCCATATACATTCCATACATTCCATCATACATTCCATACAATCCATACATTCCATATACATTCCATACATTCCATCACACATTCCATACATTCCATCGAACATTCCATACATTCCATCATAAATTCCATACATTCCATTAAACATTCCATACATTCCATATACATTCCATACATTCCATCATACATTCCATACATTCCAACAAACATTCCATACATTCCATACATTCCATCATACATTCCATACATTCCATCATACATTCCATATATTCCATATACATTCCATACATTCCATCATACATTCCATACATTCCATCATACATTCCATACATTCCATATACATTCCATACATTCCATCATACATTCCAT
This sequence comes from Chrysopilus asiliformis, assembly GCA_964034945.1. Taxonomy (NCBI): domain Eukaryota; kingdom Metazoa; phylum Arthropoda; class Insecta; order Diptera; family Rhagionidae; genus Chrysopilus; species Chrysopilus asiliformis. The sequence goes on from OZ035960.1 coordinate 48,505,762, forward strand.
ACATTCCATACATTCCATATACATTCCATCATACATTCCATACATTCCATCGAACATTCCATACATTCCATCATACATTCCATACATTCCATCATACATTCCATTTACATTCCATACATTCCATCATACATTCCAACAAACATTCCATACATTCCATCATACATTCCATACATTCCATCATACATTCCATCATACATTCCATACATTCCATATACATTCCATACATTCCATCATACATTCCATA